>JADGJK010000313.1:0-23916 GCA_027600645.1 Nowakowskiella sp. JEL0407
CCTCAAATTGAGGCGGAGTTGATAAAATGATCATTTTTCTTTTGGCAAGAATATTGCTTGATTTATTCAGACAAAATACAAAAACAATAGAAAACATTCACATAGATATTTCATTTCACATAAACTAGAGTCCAACCTTTTCCGTCTCTCGATTTATCTCAGTGTCAACATTCACCACCTGGTTCTCGTTAACCTGAACAACGTCATCGGCAACGTCCACTTTAGTCTCCGTGATTTCGATTCCCAATGCAACCCGTAAATCAAATCGACAATTCGGACAGCAGCAAGATTGTTCCAATAACCACCCGTCAACACAATGTTTATGAAAACAGTGCTCGCAAGACGGTAGTTTCCGAATATCGTCGCCCAACTTGAATGGTTCCAAACATATAGAGCATGTCGAATCAGATTCTGCAGTTACGGCGTCTGAAGAAGAAGGTTTAGGTAGATCGGAAACAGCAGTTTGAGTGTCATTTGGATCGTATTTCACACAGGGTATTTTTTCCAAATCCTTTGATTCCAAAACCGGCAATGGTTGCGGATTAACTGCTCGAATGTGGTTCAATTCCATCGGTTGTTGTAAAATGGTCGACCTTCGTTTTCGCCAAAAACAAACTCCACCTACAAGAACTAGTATCAACACCAACACCATCGCCGATACTCCAATGATTCCTAACCAGGGATTGTTGCTGTTCGGGGAATCTGTGTCGCGGGTTTCAGGGAGAATTCCACTAATTACCATAGTTTGATAGATGATCGGCGATTTAATATCAGACAGTTTCAGAGTCGGTGATTTCTCCAAAATCGATCCTAGTGAATCTGGAGGAATCTGGCCAAACTTTGGAATCGCTGGTGTAGTGTATGTTGGAAGCCCATATCCATACTTGTTTCCATTCGCTGAAACATGTTCCTGCGCAAACAAAGCATCGAATTGCCCAGTGAAAGTGTAATTCCGCAGAATGTAAACTCCCGCCAACCCAATCACTGGATGATCCGCTAGTTCAAACACCGAGTCGGCAATATTCTTTATAACCGTGGACAGTTCGCAAGAAACATCTAAATCTACTTTTACGCGAAGCAATATTCCGGGAAACGGCAGCGAGAAGGTGTGTAATTCCTTGGAAATGTTTCGTGGGTTACATGGGTTGTTCCAATCGTATAAAAAACCCTAAGGAAAACACAGAATTTGAGTAAATAAAATAAACATTTGTATTGGGAAGATTATTCAAGTACATAAGACGTCAAGTTTCGAGCAGCAAATGACGGAGCAAGACTCGGTGGGTTTAGGGCGAAATAAGCACTGCTTGAGTAAAATTCGAGGGTATCAGTCGTGTTGTAAGAATTGTTTGTAAGATTGAGATATCCAACCGTTTGGTGGAAAGTTGCTGTTTCGGAGTTCATCTGGTGAGGCTGTGGGATAGAAAAAAATCTGATGAACGCAAAAATGGACAATCTCTAAATTTACGATGTCCACGTGCAATAAATCTACGTCCAACGATGTTGAAATACGTCGCTGTGCATCGTAATGTAATGTATAAGAAGATACTGTGCTGTGCACAAGCCACGTTTTCAGGTGTACAAAAGTTGACGCGTCTTTATTTTTTTGCAACACAGCTTACGACGGCAGTTATCTGGACGCCCTAAGCGACGGTGCGGTGCATGAACCCATCGGGTCACGTGTTGTCATTATGTTGTCGCTCTTATCAAAAATGATGTTCGAGCTGCTTTCCATCTTGGGCTGATTCCAAGTCACCAACCACACTTTTGCATCGTCATTTCCGTTTATTGTGCTTGTTCTTAATTTTGTAAAGCTGCCACAGAAGGCCTCAAGCCCTTTAAAAACGCTGAGAGTAATATTAATGAGTATTATTATTATTATTATTATTTTCAAATTTAAAGACATTGGTTTAAAGTAAACTTCATCTAAAAGCTGCGTAATCAAAATTAGTCTTGAATAAATAAATTGCATCTCTACTTCCTCTAATTTGCTGAATATTTGATCGAAATCATCGACACCCGCACATGATTATTTCTTCGAATGCTTTGTACGATTTGGTTAGTGTATCCTGATTTTTATTCATGAGAAGGAAAATACAAAAAAATATAAACAATTCAAAAAAAAATTCTTGATAATAAAATTGCAAAAAGAAACAAAAAATTAATGAAAAACTACAAAAAAAACGGAGAATTTCCAAAATAAAGAAAGAAAAAAAAAACACACACACACATTAATTCGTAAAAAAAAATTAAATAACCAAAAAAATTTAATCTGAAGTTGTTACATCCACCTCAGAAACAACCTTTCTCTTTTTCTTCAATCCGTTCTCTTCACGCTTCCCTTCCTCTTCGTCCCCCTCAATATCGATAATCTCTTCATCTTCCTGAATTCCCCTCTTCTTAGATGTGACTTCCTCTGCCTTCTTTTCCATATCCTCCATTGATCCAAAAACTCCAAACGTTGGTACAGCAAATGGTATTCCAAGAGGAGGAATCAACGTGAAAGGGAATGCACCGGCAAATGGTGGAAAAGTCGCTACAGGAAACCCTGCAAATGGAAACGGGAAAAGTATTTGAGGCGGTGGGGTTGGGGTTGGTATTGGTATATTTGCGGGTGAGTTTGTCGTTGCTGAGAAAGCGCTTGTCACTGGAGGTGGTGAAGTGGTGGTCGGATTTGATAGAACTGGCGCAGGCGAAATTATGGGAGGAATCGAAGCAGCAGGAATGTTGAGACTGTTTGCTGAGGACATTGCACCTGGAACCTTTGTACCAATCAAGCGTTTTCGATTTGCTACTTTCTCCCGTGCATCATCAAGGATCTTCTTCAACGCATCCGCATCTACTCCAGCTGTTCCCTTTGTCTTCGTGCTTTCATTGCTACCACCAACAGACGGTACACTTACTGATGGTTTCTTGACCGGTTCCCTACTCACGCTGGGCGTCGAAATTGTCGTAGGTTTCTTCGGCTTACTTTCTGCGCTGCTGGAACCCAGCTTCACTCGTTTCACATTCTGAATATTTATCTTCATCTTCAATTTCGGATTTTCGAAAGAATCTTCACTTCCTCGACCAACGTCCTTCAACTCCTCCTCATCAGAAGAAAACGAGTCAATATCTACAATTTCGTCTTCTTCATCGTCGTCTTTTGTGCTTCGCTTCGCGCTTCGCAATCTCTCACTCAACTTCTTCTGTTCTTTAGCTGCAAGTTTTGCGGCCTCTGCAGCAACTATATCAACCGCATCCTTGGAAATCTTCACAGGGGAAATCGTAATCAGTTCAAACTCCATCAAATTCCTGCGTTGTTGCTGACGTCGTAAAGCACGTCGTCGGTGAGGTAACATCCCCATTAGCGAATGTGTCTGATAAGCGCTGTGTGCAGCTGCTGCCCATTGCCCGAGAGCTGTAGCAACCATTTCAGCAGGGATTTTAGAAAGAGAGGATTGAACTGACTCAGATTCCGACACCTGACCTCCAGCGTTCTTTGAATCATCCTTATCGTCATCTGCTGGAATCACAATACTAGTCAATTCCTCCGACTTACTTTCATCGCTGGGTGACTCGGATCGCGCTTTGTCCATTTGCGGAAATAAAAATTGAGACGTTTCTGGTAAGTTTAACTGCAAGACGCTCATCATATCTGCCGCTGACCATTGCGACAACAACCTTTCATCCAAGAAATTCAACAGTCTGTCCGCCAAACAACAACTCGTCGCTAAATTCTGTGCACGATTGAGTGGGATCCACGTTCCAGATAACGGCGAATTGAATTCTCGGGAAAGTCGGACGCGGGATCTTTCCAATGATAGAATCATTGTTCGTTCTGATTCCGATATTCCACCCGCATACAACAGAAGTGATCCATTGACAGCATCGGTTTCATCCGCTCTTCGAAGCAAAAAATTATGTTTTTCGAATATCGATTTGGTCAGTTTCGTTATTTTCGGCGCGGGAGCAAGCGGATCACGCGAGATAAGTAAAATAAACATTGCAATGCCGCTGATATTGGTCAACCAAATATTTGGAGTTGTCGCAGTTGATGTTGGAGCAACAAATGTCAGTGAATCAAAATCAATCGTAACCGGACATCTACCGTACTTAATCTCTTTAGCAATTTGAGACGGTTTTGTGGTCGTACCGGATGATTTCTTTGATGGGACCCAAACGTTTGTGTCCGTACCAGCAACGAATTCGGAAGAAGCGGTCATTTGGGGAGAAAAATAATCCGATTCGTCTCCATCAAAATCAACCAAATTGTCCAAATCGTCTTCCTGCTTTACAGACTCAGCCCCAGCTGGAGGAGTGATCGCCCGGACATCACAATGAGCCTCATACACGCTCGTCCCTCTTCCGTGACAATTCCGATTTCGCGTTGTGGAGTCAACCTGAAAGGCTTTTCGTAACGTCAATCCTCTTAAGCTCGGGTTCCTGGTATGTTTGCTTTTAGGCTTTGCGCTGTTCGAAATCGAAGGTAATGCGTTATGCTTAATCTTTAACTCCTCATCATTGTCTGAATCTTCTGATAACAACTTGGCAATGTCTTGGTTTGATAACATTTCACCGCCGAATTTGTTCTCGTCTGCAAAGAGGGCGTTGGAAACATTTGATGACTCGAAAGATAACGTTTGGTTGTCCTCTGAAATTGGATTCTCGCTGAACAACGGTAATGCTTCGTTCAGAAAGTCAACATTATTCGCCGAAGTGGACCAAAAGGAGCTGAATTCCTCATTTATACTTGCTTCTGAAACTGGTGAAGTAGCTAAACTGGGAAGAGATTCATCTACAAGCGTAACTGAGTCCGAGATTAGAGCTGGTGGAGGGGATTGTTGTGAGAGTGAAATGATTGGTTGTGATTCTTGCTTTGCTTCGGTTAGAGTGCTTGAAGGAGGAGATTCAATTTCTTTTGAGGTGTTTGCAACGCGAGGTTCAACGATCGGAGAAATCTGCTCTTCAAACCCGGGTTTCTCGGAACCGCACTCTTCTTCAGATAATTCTTCAAAGTCGGTCGACGACTCTTCATCCTCTTCCTCAAACTCACTGCTTTCTGAGTCCGTTTGTATTATTCTCGACGATGAAGGAACTTTTCTGACACCCGTGTTCGAACGCAGAGACATTCGTGAATTTGACCGTGTAATTCGTCTTTCCGGTGATGATTCTTTTGTGGATAATCTAGGTGACTGACGCGGCGTCGTTGATTTGAAGTTCACAGGTACACCCTCCTGATCTATAAAGTATCGTTGCCCACGGGTGGATGAGGTTGAGGTTGTGATAGACGTCTTCCCGAGTAGTGGGACCCGTGAAGATTCTGAAGATTTGTCAAAGTGGTTTGATATTTGTAAAGAGACGGTGGCGGTTGCTGTAGAGCTATTTCTGTGGTATAAACAAGTCAGTTATTAACAATGAAATGACCAAACAAATTCTTTGAACACACCCTAAAACAGTGAAATTTTCACGTATGATTATAGAAGAGATTTCTTTAGGAGACATAGGACAATTTCCGGCGTGTAATAAGGCCTTTATGATTGCGACAAAGACTTTGTCTTTGGCATCTTCTGGATGGAATTTCACTGTGAAGGAGTTGAAGGACAGAGTATTTTTTGCGAAAAGAAATTTGCTCAATGATTTCGCAGAATTTGGATTAGAGCTTTGGATTATTGTTCCGGAGGGCATTGTTGCTCCTTATTCCCCCCAAAAAAAACCAAAAAAAAAAAAGTTATATTTTCTGTGTAACAAAATAGGTCCGATTCGTCCCATCAATTTGTCCTAAATTTAATGAATTTGCTGTCATAAACGTTCATAATCACTATTAAAAGTATATGATTTGAGATTCAGTGATTTGAGATGCCAGACATCAAACTTTTCCGCTCCAATAGAGTCTGGAAACTTCCAAAGGCAAAAGGAATCAGACCAACGCATCAAAATTAAAGAAAAACAGTATATACGAGAAATTAGAATCCAATAGATGACTAATGATGTATGATTTGCAATTTTGGGCAGATTCACCAAAAAAAATTCGTCAACAATTCCATAAAAGCGTCACAGAAAAAAAAGCCAAACTCATCGCAAAGAAAAAAAAATGTCAGCAACCAACGGAACAAACGGAAACACTAACGGTCTTCAAGAACGTAGAGAGCAGCGTCAGAATGAATCAAAGGCTTCCTTCTACCAACCAAAATACGCCGACTTTCTCAGTCGAACATCGAACTTTTCAATTATTGAGTCCACCTTGCGTGAGGGAGAGCAGTTCGCAAACGCCTTCTTTGACACGGAAACCAAAATCACCATTGCCAAGATGCTTGATGAATTTGGTGTTGAATACATCGAGGTTACGTCACCAGCCGCTTCAGAACAATCCAAGGCCGACTGTGAAGCTATTTGCAAGCTTGGTCTCAAAGCCAAGGTTAATTTATTTTCAAAAACCAATTTTTTTAATTTTAATAAGTGAATTTCCTTGTAGATTCTCACCCATACCAGATGCCACATGGACGATGCACGGATAGCAGTTGAAACCGGTGTCGACGGATTGGACGTCGTTATTGGTACCTCTTCTTTCCTTCGTGAATTTTCGCACGGCAAAAACATGGAATACATTACAAAGCAAGCTACGGAAGTTATCAACTTTATTAAGAGCAAGGGTCTGGAAGTCCGATTCTCATCTGAGGATTCCTTCCGAAGTGACTTGGTCGACTTGTTGAACTTATACAGACATGTTGACAAATTGGGTGTTAATCGGGTTGGTATTGCCGACACCGTCGGTTGCGCTAACCCACGACAAGTTTACGAATTAGTTAGAACTTTACGATCGGTTGTCTCATGTGATATTGAATGTCATTTCCACAATGACACCGGATGTGCTATTGCCAATGCATATGCTGGTAGGGCGCATTGATTCGAAAAAAATGAAGACATTTTTTATTATTTTTTTTCAAAGCCTTGGAAGCTGGAGCGACTCACATTGACACTTCAGTTCTTGGTATCGGAGAACGAAACGGAATTACTCCACTAGGAGGTCTCGCTGCGCGCATGTACGTTGCCGACGCTGATTATGTCAAGGGAAAATACAACCTCGGCATGCTCAGAGAAATTGAGAACTACGTCGCTGAAGCGGTGCAAATTCAGGTGCCATTCAACAACTACATTACCGGATACTGTGCATTCACGCACAAAGCTGGTATTCACGCGAAAGCGATTTTAAACAACCCAGCTACCTACGAGATCTTGAAGCCAGAAGATTTTGGAATGACGAGATACGTCTCGATCGGTCATCGGTTGACCGGATGGAATGCGGTCAAGAACCGAGTACAACAACTTGGCTTGAAGATGACTGATGATGATGTTAAGCAAGTTACGGCACAAATCAAAGAATTAGCGGATATTCGACCACTTGGGTTGGAAGAAGTTGATGTCTTGTTGCGTAAGTTCCATGCAAAGCTTAACCCCGAATCACCTTTCCCGAGCTCGTTGGAAATGGATGAAAGCGCTGAATAGACTTTCATTTTAATATTGTTTCTTTTTGGTTTTATTTTTTTATGAGAGAAATCTATTCTTCCATATTATGAAATGGAATATTTGTTTACTTTTTTGTATTTACGAAACTCTTTTTGTTATCAATAAACTTGAAATAATAGCATTAGTTTTTGACAAGCGGAGACAAACAAATGTCGGAGATGGGCAGTGGTACCTCTTTCAAATTTTTTATAATTTCTCAAAAAATCTTAGTAACGCTTATTAGATTCAGAGGTTGGCATATTTGAATTGTTTCTGTTCACCATTACCATGATTAAACGCAAATTTAGTATGGCACCGATTGCGGTATGGATGCAAATAGCGACGACGGTTGCGACTTCCCCGATGCTCTTTCTGACGGTCTACCTGAAACTCGTTCCTTTATTACCATTGAAGAACAGACCCCACTTGTAAGCGAAATTTCAACATTACTTAAAAACGTGGATGTTTTTCACTCTTTGAGTGGAGACGGCGATTCAGTTCTTCCGTATTCCCCTCTAATTCATATCAACGACTATGGTTTGATATCTCTTCCATTCGTTAAATGCCATGCAACTTTGTTGGAGAAATTCTTAATCGAAAAGACTCACAACATTCCGGATTATGCAAAAATTGTCGATCACAACTCTTGGATCATCCCATCAAACGAGTTCAAAATCACGAATGAACTGTGGGGAAGCGGAATGGAGAATGGGATATCGAAGCGATTCAGTATATTCCCGGAAAAGATGGCGATAGAGTTACGCTGTATGATATTTCGAGGTCCTGGAAGTCATTCGTTGAGAAAACCAATTTCCCAAATTTTCCCAAATCATGACGGATTTGCTAACCTTATCATTCAACTTCCATCCCTGTATGAAAATGGCCGTTATACATTATACGAAACTGATGGGAAGAAGCGAACGGAAGATTTTGGAAAATCGATTTACAAGAATGCTGCGTGTCCGAATTTTGTGGTTTGTTATCGAAACGATGATTATGAACTAGAAAAGATTGACGAAGGATATAAGGTGGATTTGGTTTATTCCATTTCTCTGAAGGATTTACCGTTAATGGAGGTTGTAAAGCATTCCGATTCGACCTTACTTTCACAGTCGTTTGAAAGAATGGGGAACGAGCAGTTTGTTTATACTTGTAAACGTGTTTATGCGGAAACATCGATTGCGAAATCCGGTTTGTCTTGCTTGAAGGGAATAGATTTTGCTCGATTCCGATCGATAGTTGCAGCGAATGATCTTCTTTCACCCAGAAAACGTTTGAAATTCTATATTGCATTGACTCAGCGAACTTTGTCTTATTATTTGAAACGGAATGAAGAGACTGAAGTTGGAGAACCTATCGAAACCCTCAACTTCATCTCTTGGTACCATCAAGATGGAAACCTGATTTCACCCAGGGGTCACTGTTCCGAAATGTCAACCTCTGAAATCTTGAATATTGACGACGTCCCATTTTGGGAATTGTGGGGGGAAACTCATTCATCTGCGATCAAGCGCACCAGAAACTCTTCCTCGAAAATTTGTGTTTATCGTCGACATGCCATCGTAGGGTTACCAATCTCGAAAGAGTTTGAATTTTTGTGTCGATACGGTAAACGACTTGATGCCATCAAAAAACACATCTTCGTGGAAGGTATGGCTAACATAGATGCGTTAAGAATAGCGGTCAACTCCTATCAAAAAGATGACAATGCTGAAGCCGATATTCTCTTTAAACATCTACTCAATGCCCGGAATGAGGAGCTATCGCTTGTATTTATTGAAAGATATCTGAAGCATATGCAACCTCAAATTGGACACGTTTGTTTTAACGGAAATATTCGTAGTTTCTTTGTGAAATTGGCTGAAGCATATCCGTCGGTTGAGAAAAAGATCCTTGAAGAGTTGAATAAATCGGCGTCATCGTTCTTGTTTCGGGGTAGTCTTGAACTTTGTCGGGCATTTTTAATAAAAGTCCATCGAGCGAATCGACGTTGCGATTTTTACTTTCCACGATCACTCGAATTGAGATAATGAAGCCGTACGACTTGAAACATAAATCGTTGCGCAAGGTTATCAATCAGCTGCCCGAATTATGTTGCCAAATCAAGAATGATACAGTATTCAATGTATTGTGTGATGAGTTGAATTCGGGAAATGCACAGAACAGTCAGTACGTAATGAAAGTGTTTCGTGATTATTACGCCACACGGAACCTCGCCAAACCGCCAAAGTTGATTTCGTTAATGAAAGATCGAATGGACGAACTGTTACCGATAATTTCAGTTGCGCCCATCGAACAGCTTCCCAGATGCTATCCACGCCAACCCGGCCGTGCAAGCGTTTTTACGTGGAGAAGATCGAACCATGACGCTCGGTAATTTTCCTGGAAAGAAAGCGGCGAAAAATTTCGCAATGGAGAACGTCGGGAAAGGGAAGCAAAAGAATTTTTCGGCCAATTTTGTGTGGAAAGGAAATACGGTTGTGATTACGAAAAATAAACAGGGATCAAAAGCGACGGATGCAGCACGAGTAGAGTGGAATGAATGTAAGAAGTTTGTTGAAAAGATAAATGTTGGTGTGAAACGAGCAGTTGATGATGACGAGAATGAAAATAATCATGACGATGAGCCCCCGCTGAAAAAATGATGGAAAATTCAAAAGATCTTTCATCTGTACACAACTTGAATCTGTTTTCGTAAGAATTTATCAGTTTGCAGCTGAAATGATCAGTTGCGCGAAAACCACAATCAAAACTGTTGTCGTTGCACAGTCAGAAACTGCAATACAGTATTATTGTTATAAACTTGTCGAATACTGCCAGTGACTTATTCCCCTCAATAGTTCTTCTTATGACGAGATAGTTAGTTTCGAATTCCGTATGGTTTGTTGCAGGTTGTCGTTAAATTTTCCTTTAGAAAAAGGAAAATCAATCCGAGTCAGAAAAAGAATATGATTCAGAAGCGAGCAGCGATAGGTGTGATTTCTTTGATACCCTCTCAGATGGCCCGCCTGCAACTCGATTGCATATCAAAATTGAAGAACAAGCACCATCGGAAAAAGAAATTGAGTTTGTTTTTTTTTTCCATTTTCTCTTTTAAAATATTGCTATCTTTTTACAAAAATAAATTGTTTCAGTCCTCTCAAATATATCGAATAGCGTCTAATTCAAAGTTTATTTTGCACTGATGTTTTATGAAATCACATTAATGTTCACACATCAATTTGACGCCTGGTCTTTAGAAAAAAGAGAATGTCTGGTGAGTCAAGTTACTCACATGTAATCACTTTATAATCCATACCATTTACTCGCCAGAGTTATCAATCACTTACAAGGTTGTCGTATTGGACATTGAAGGAACAACAACCCCAATTGTCTTTGTTCGCGACGTTTTGTTTCCATACGTCACAAACAACTTGGAGTCCTTCTTGGAAGAAAACTGGGGCTCAAAAGAATTGAATGAGAAGATTGACGCTTTGAGACAGCAAGTAAGTAATCGACCCGAAAGAAATATTGGGATAATTTCTAAATTTTCTATTTTTCCGTGTCGATTCTTAAAAAGTCGATTATCGATCATGAAAATAAAACGGAAGGTGTAATTGTAATTCCGGATTCAAGTAGTGTGTCAAAGGAAGAATTGCAAAAGAAGATTTGTGAGAATGTTCGTTGGCAAATGTCGTATGATAGAAAAATCGGGGCGCTTAAATCTCTGCAGGTAGTATATTAAAATTAGGATTAATTAATTAATTTAACGGGTTTAAATTAGGGATACATGTGGAGATTTGCGTACGAAACTGGAACGGTTAAGGGAGAGTATGCTTCGTTGAAAACTAACGTGTTGATTCAGATACTCATTTCTATATTTTTAAATCGTGATTTAGGGTCTATGATGATGTTGTGCCCGCGTTCGATAAATGGTTAGAGGATTGTAACCAAAAAATATACATCTACTCGTCTGGAAGTATTGAGGCCCAAAAACTTATCTTTGGGTACTCTGACAAAGGAGATCTGTTATCGGTAAATAAAAAAAATAGCGGTAAAATATTTAGTCTTATTGATTGTCCTAATGGAATTCTAGTATTTCTCGGGACATTTTGATACAGGAATAGGATTGAAAATGGAGAAATCGAGTTACGAGAAAATAGCGAAGGAGATCAAGATGGAACCAAAGGATATTTTATTCGTTAGCGACAACGTTTTGGGTAAATACTTCGACCATTCTCCGAATAATTAAAATTTTCGAATTTTAATTTACGATTTGCATTAGAAATCAAAGCTGCGCAAGCTGCAGGATTCCAAGTAGCTGTCGCGAAACGACCAGGCAACGCAGAGTTATCAAACTACAATGAATCCACGCAAACGGTTGTAATTGATGGTCATAAAGTGAAAGTCGTAACTTCATTTGCTCAATTTTTCACAAAGCCAGCTACCAAATCCGAACAGCCACCCCAGGTGCAAAACAATGGGAAGTACGTTCACCCATCACCATACCGATCGAACTATGCGGATCTTTTGAGTCGAACCAGCAACTTTTCGATCATTGAGTCGACCTTACGAGAGGGAGAACAGTTCGCCAACGCTTTCTTTGATACGGAAACAAAGCTCAAGATTGCGAAAATGTTGGATGAGTTTGGAGTTGAGTACATTGAAGTCACATCTCCAGTTGCTTCAGAGCAGTCAAGGGCGGATTGTGAGGCGATTTGCAAGCTCGGGCTTAAAGCAAAGGTGCGATCATTTGAAAAATATTATTATTCTTAAATGATGCTAATATTTTTTTTCAGATTCTCACTCATACGAGATGTCATATGGACGATGCCCGTGTAGCCGTGGAAACTGGCGTCGACGGATTGGATATTGTCATCGGTACATCCTCTTTCTTGCGTGAATTCTCGCATGGAAAGAATATGGAATACATCACAAAGCAGGCGACCGAAGTGATAACTTTCATTAAAAGTAAAGGATTAGAAGTTCGGTTCTCATCAGAAGATTCGTTCCGAAGTGATTTGGTCGATTTGCTGAATTTGTATAAGCATGTCGATAAGTTGGGAGTTAATCGGGTCGGTATTGCGGATACGGTCGGTTGCGCAAACCCCAGACAGGTGTATGAGTTAGTTAGGACCTTGCGATCAGTTGTTTCGTGCGATATTGAGTGTCATTTCCATAATGATACTGGATGTGCGATCGCGAATGCTTATGCCGGCACGTATTTTGTAATTTATTTTGTTCTCAATTTTAACTTTGCTTCATTAACACAGCATTGGAAGCTGGGGCAACTCATATTGATACATCAGTGCTTGGTATTGGAGAACGAAACGGAATTACTCCTCTCGGCGGACTTGCGGCGCGTATGTACGTTGCAGACGCAGAGTATGTTAAAGGGAAATACAACTTGGGCATGTTACGAGAAATTGAAAACTACGTGGCTGAAGCGGTGCAAATCCAAGTCCCATTCAACAACTACATTACCGGATACTGTGCATTTACGCACAAAGCCGGAATCCACGCAAAAGCGATTTTAAACAACCCAGCTACGTACGAGATTCTCAAGCCAGAAGATTTTGGAATGACTCGATATGTGTCGATCGGACATCGTTTGACTGGTTGGAATGCCGTGAAGAATAGGGTGCAACAGTTGGGATTGAAGATGTCTGACGAGGATGTGAAGGCGGTCACAGCGCAAATTAAGGAATTGGCAGATATCAGACCATTGGGGTTGGAAGAAGTTGATGTTTTGTTACGTAAATATCATGATAAATTAAGCGAGTGATTATCAAACACGAATGGAAATACTTAACAAAAAAGGATCTCACAAACAAAAGAAGCAAGAGTTGCAATATTTGAAATGAGCAACCACGCGACAACTGACAGAAAGTTCAACAGTCAGAGGAAAGAGGACGATGTGATAAAATGAAAATTGGCAAACCTAGCTATTAATACAATCTGAAACATACTGTAGTTCTCAGCTGTCGCAACATCTGAACAAGGGCACAGCAATCATCGAATCGACAAAAGATTTCACAAAGTGTTAATATGACTCTAGCTGAGTATTAGACATTCCCACGCCTCAATATATGATAAAGCGGTAATTTAAACGTTTGGAATCTTCTCAAGGAGGTGAGTTGGATTTGTGATCAGAAATCAAGTGACTGTATAATTTTTTACCGACCCCTTCGATCACAAAAGAACAATCCGATAAATCGCGATATAAATACAGTATAAAAACTGCATCTGAGACATATAAGAACAGCAACCATTCAAAGTAACGGGATGAGATGGCTGTGATTGTGTAATTGTGGAAGGGAAGGAGATAATTCATTGGTGCGACCGAGCGTGTGCGACTTTTACTTTTTCATTAAATTCCAGATTTCATCCTCGCTTCGTTCAAACATTCCAGAAATGACTGAATCTTCCCAAGAATCCTTCGCCGTCCCCAAGAATCTCCTGGAAAGCGGCCCAAAACCCCACGTCTTCAGCTTCGATGAATACAAACGTCTTCACAAGAAATCTGTTGAGAACCCAGAAGCTTTCTTTGGAGAAGTATGCGTCGCTTGATTTTGTTCATGTTTTGCTATTATCCCTGACGTCCAGTTTCTTTAGCTTGCTAACGAAATGTTGGAATGGTTTGCTCCGTTCAAAACTGTGAAATACGGGTAAGAATACAAAATTAATTCGGAACAAAATTAAACGTTTGTCTCTTAATTTGAAGCGGATTTGATCAAGGAGACATTGCGTGGTTTTTAGGAGGTAAAATTAACGCTTCCTACAATTGCGTCGACAGGCATGCCATGAAAAACCCCGACAAAGTAAAAAAAAACAACTCATTTCTTCTTTTCACTCAATGTCTTAATTGAATCTCAAAAGGTTGCGATCATTTGGGAAGCCGATGAACTTGGTCAACATGAATCAATTACTTACGGACAATTGTTACAAGACGTTTGCCGATTCGCCAACGTTCTGAAAAATCACGGAATCCGAAAAGGTGATACCGTAGCTATTTACATGCCTATGGTTCCCGAAGCTGCCGTTGCGATGTTGGCTTGTACCCGTATTGGTGCTGTTCACAGGTAGAAACAATCGTTGCTGCAAATTATGAATCGTGGATGATTGAAATTTGTTTTATGTAGTGTCGTTTTCGCCGGATTCTCATCTGACGCTTTACGAGACCGAATCCAAGACGCAAAATCCAAAGTTGTTATTACTGCCGACCAAGGAAAACGTGGAGGTAAAAACATTCAATTAAAACGTATCGCAGATGAAGCGGTTAGCCAATGTCCATCTGTTGAACGAGTGATTGTTTATCAACGTACTGGTGATGCATCCGTTCCAATGACCAGCCCAAGAGATGTCTGGTGGCATGAGGAAGTTGCGAATCAGAGAGCTTACTGTCCACCAGAATGGATGGATAGTGAAGATCCGTTGTTTATGCTTTATACTTCTGGAAGGTAAACATTGAAAATTGATGTTTTGAACTTTTATCTAATTTGATTCAAGTACCGGAAAACCAAAAGGTGTTGTACATACCACTGGTGGTTACCTTCTTGGTGTTGCGGCTTCTCTTAAATACATCTTTGATATTCATCCTGGAGATGTTTTTGGATGTATGGCCGATGTCGGGTAAATAAGAAACCCTCAAAATAATGCTAGGAAATGCAATCTAAATCTTTGTTTTACAGATGGATTACTGGTCACTCTTACATTCTTTACGGACCACTTTTGAACGGAATAACAACCATAATGTTTGAATCAATTCCAACCTACCCCAATGCTTCTCGTTACTGGTACCTAAACTTGAGAAAACTCTTCTCTCTGCTTTTTTTTAATAATTTACATGTAGGCAACTTGTAGATACTCACAAAGTAACGCAATTCTACACCGCACCAACCGCAATCCGTGCGTTACGTCGTCTCGGAGATTCCTTCATCGACAACTTCAACTTATCTACACTTCGTGTCATCGGTTCCGTCGGAGAACCTATCAACCCAGAAGCCTGGCTCTGGTACGAAAAGAAAGTCGGGCGAGGACGATGCGCGGTTGTCGATACGTACTGGCAAACCGAGACGGGATCAATTATCGTCACTCCACTTCCAGGAGCTGTCGCCACGAAACCGGGATCCGCTACGTTCCCGTTCTTTGGAGTTGATTTGGTTGTTTTGGATCCTACTACAGGTGCAGAGTTGACTGGAAATGACGTTACTGGAGTGCTTGCGATGAGACAGACGATTCCGTCGATTGCGCGATCTGTGTACAACAATCATCAGAGATATTTGGATACTTACATGAAGCCGTACCCTGGATATTACTTTACTGGTGATGGTGTGACCAGAGACAAAGATGGATACTACTGGATTCGTGGACGTGTTGATGGTAAACAATCTCTTGCTCGGATTTGATTTCTTTGAATTCTGATCAATTTGTTTATTTTTTTATGAACCAAGATGTCATCAACGTTTCCGGACACAGAATGAGTACCGCTGAGATCGAGTCTGCTCTCATTCTTCATCCATTGTGTGCAGAAGCAGCTGTTGTCGGTGTTAACGATGAAATCACTGGGTAAAAAAAATTAATCGTATACATTTTTTATTGAAAATTAAATTTCATATCCTTTTGTATTTCAGACAAGCAGTTATTTGTTTCGTAACGCTAAAGTCGGACCCAAGCGGCGCATCCGAAGCCGAGACGATCAAATCATTGATTATGCAAGTACGAACTCACATTGGACCATTCGCGTCGCCGAAACGTATCGTCATCGCTCCAGATTTGCCAAAGACTCGATCTGGTAAAATCATGCGTCGTATTTTGAGAAAAATTGCTGGTGGGGAAGTTGACGCTGGAGATTTGAAAGAAACACCTGAATCCACTTCGGAAGATAAATTGAGAGAAAAGTTGGGTGATTTGAGTACTTTGGCTGATCCAAGTGTAATTGCCACGTTGGTCGGGAAAGTCAGTGTTTAAAAAATAGTGAGGGATGTTTATATTGTTCTTTTTCTCTTCGTTGTTTAAACCACGTCATGAAATTTTGGTGTTTTGTTCTTTCTTGAACGTTATGAGTTTTTCGTTAATAAAAAATTATTTTGGGAGTAAATATAAAACGTTGTATTTTTAAAAGTATTAAGAATACAAAAAACAAGAAACAAAAAAATTTATGAGAAAAAATTGCTCATGAAAACAAGAACGAAGAAACAAACCCCCAGGAAAAAGCAAAATGGAAGGAAGAAGTCCAAAGAAATTCCGAGAATTTATTGAACCTTCTTTTGTAAAATTGCTTGCTTTTCTGGAGTTAACGAAGCAAATACGCTTTGAGGCACATCCGCTGGTACGAGACCTGCCATGATCTTGAACGTTTGAATAGCTTTCGCTTCTTCACGCTCGCAACCTTCAAGTGCTTCACTTCCGATCACTTCCGCATACGCTTTTATGAGTCGTGGCAAGTTGCTGTTATTTTGTCCCAGAACAATTGGGTTATTACTATGGTAAACGGATCAAGAATTAGATTAACACAGGGGGGGAAAAAATGTGTTCACTTACGCTTCCAATAATTCACCCAAAAAGTCCACAACATATTTCGCTTCCTCTTGATCATCAACAATCGGCATCGCAGTATACACATCAATCCATCGTGCCAAAACATCATTTGGATCAATTCCTGTATTCTGCGGGGGTTTGGAACCAACCAAAACGTACTGATACACTTTGGCAATTGAAGAGATAGCATTCTCAACCGACAATATTAATTCGGGTGGAACGGGTTGCGGAGTCGCTGAAACCAAATTGAACAAGTTTGGCAAGGCCGCCGCACAAACGGGGAAGTAGTTCTCTCCTCCGTATTTTGCACAAAGTCCGATACCCAACGCCGAGCAGTGACGGATGTCCACGTTTTCATGGGACATTCCTGTTACCATTCTCTCCAAGAATAATTGGTGGTAGTTCCATGATTGCGGTCCGAGGTATTGAACGACGGCACAGAAAACGTTTACGATTACGTGTTGGGCTGCGGTTTGGTATGAGGCATCTTGGGCTTTTGCGGTCTGTATAAGGAATATTACGAGATAATTCAAAGTGAAAAAATTCTTCAGACTTACGAGAACGTTGTTGATTCCTGTAAGAATTTTATCGAAATGAGGAAGGAAAGAAGTTTTTTGAATTTTGAAGACTCTGGCGACAGCGCGGAAAACCTGTTCATAAAACAAGTCAGTCTCAAATAAATCTTCCCGTGAAAAAAATGATAAAATGAAAGTAGAATTAATCATCAGCTCAAGTGTAGATTTTGATAAATCAGCATCTAACGCATGTTCTAAAAGATTTGGAGATTCGAAAACCATCACAATCTCTTCAAACAGCGTTTATGACAAGCATTGTGTCACATCGTCTGAATAGTGGGTTGAAGGATTAAATCATTACCTAAAGTAAAAATAACCATTAATACCAGAACAGAAACAGTTAAGATAAAATACAAAAAGTAATAATGAAACAGATTGTCAGAAGATAATGTGAATGTGAGTGTTGTCAGCAAATCACCGGAGAAGACATCTCGCAAAAAATGTCGAATCTCCAATGCAATATGAATTGCAGAACTTTTTCTCATCTCTCAATCCAAAGAGAGAAAAAATAAAAATATAGCTAGAGAATTACCTCATCTAAAATAAAGCTATCATTTTCTTCATCACGTTTCAAATCCTCTTCATCCTCTGCATCATGGTCGGCATCTTTACGTAGTTCTGGATGAGAAATTTGTCAATGTTTCCCACGATCAAGCAATTTACGGTTTAATAACAACATACTGTTTCGTTTCTCAATGTTTTCAAAGTAAACGGCCAAAGATTTGTTCACCGCTTGAACAAACATGTTCATCAATTCTTCATTCAAACATCCCTCTCCAAGAACATCCAAACATTCGTAAAATGTGCTGAACAATTGGACGTCACTGTCGATTTCGTCTTCGTATTCCATTCCCTTCGCGAGAGTGTCCAAAATTTTGTGTGCAACCTTGTGCCAGTATGTTCCAATCTTGTCGATGGCTGGAATACCAACAATAAGTAAGAAAGAGTTCAAAAATGCTATTTCAATAATTTTACCTGTGTGAGACTTAATCAAGGAAGTAAACAACGGCGCAATACACAATGCAGCAGCAGTTTTAACTGAATCGCTAAACACAAAGTTCAACAACGGGATACAGATTTCCAAAACTCTTTCAGCGTATGGAGCGAAATCTTCAGCAAGTTCCCGAGAGTAGATAACAAGCATGTGGATCGCGGTTGACTTTTCCTCAAGAATTGCAGTAGGGATTCCAACTCGTTGTCCCTCCAAATAGAATGAGTCCCAGTTTTCTTCGACAAGGTCTAATAATGTTTAATTAAGTTGAGATTTGTGATAAAACTAAGAAAAATAATACCTTCAACATCGTCAAGCAAGGTTGCTTCCGCTTTCAATTCTGCACTTCTGACGAGAGCTGGAACAACGATGTTCAAGTATGGAACAAAATCTTTCTTCATAACCTGGCAAATACGAGCCCAAGATGCTAGCAAATAAGTGCTTTGTGGGTTACTGGTATCTTCACCAATTGCAACTTGAGTTTGACGGAACAATTCAATGATGTCGGCTGCGTGGGGCATGAATTTTTCCTTTCCGACGGCCAAAGCTGTAATTGATTCCATTAGATATAAATGAAAATATTTCTGAGCATAATCACACAATACCTAAAGAACTAGCACACTCGATAGTCTTTCCACGCAAAAGTGCAAATTCTGGAGAGGTAGCATTCACCAAAATCTCAATCAAGATCGGCATAATGCTGTCGTAGTATTTCGTCGAAGTATCTTTCGCACTGTCAACAACTGCAGCGATGGTGGTGATAGTCTGTTGCTGAACGTATTTCTTTCCTTGTAACAATTTGACGAGTCGGGCAAACAAGGTGTCGAGGTACGGTTTCATGGTTTCCTTCTCGGCTTCTTCAGCAAAGTTGATAACTGCAGCGGCGGCGTGAGCTTGAACTCGTGGGAACGCCATGTCATCCATAACAGGGATGAGGTTGGACATGATTAATTCGTGGAAATCTTTCTCAATTTTAGGCTAGAAGAAAAAAATTAAGTAACGCAAAGATATTTAAATGAAATAAATCACTTACTGCAAAGTCGGTGCTCATCTGACCGATGGCGTTGCAAGCAGCGTAACGAACACGCGGATGTGGGTCTTTAAGGTATCCAACGACTAATCTGGTTACTTGGTCGAGTTCTTGTTCAATTACATCGTGACATCCTTCTCCAAGAACTGAAATTGCGAAGAGTGCAGCGTGGCGGGCTTGCCATTGCTCGGAACCAAAGTATTTCGGAATCAATTGAAAAGCTTCTCTCAATAATACAGCTCCTCCCAAGGAAAGAGCCAATCTGTCAATTGCCGTGGTTGCAGCGTCGAACTTCTCATTCGGGTCTTCGGTCTCGGGCTATTTCCATCAAAATTAGAATTATTTAAAAACTCCAAAGATTTGAGTGATTACATCTTCCGTCGTGTACCACTCTTCTTCGTCTTCAATTTCCGTCATCCACTGGAACAAAACGGGGAGAAGTGCTTGAACGAATCTTGGGTATTTTCTGACAATTGCAGGTTTGCTTTCGGCAACTGTGAGTAATACTTCAAGAGCTAATTCCTGCGTATCTGAATTCGGCAATTTAGCATATGAGAAACGTTGAGCGAAAAATGAAATACCATGTTCAAGATCAGCGCAAGTCATAATAGCGATGATCACATCCAAAGTTTTGGCCAAAATATGTTTGAATATCTGTGGGGTTTTATCAGCCAATTCGATGAAGCATGCCAAAGCATCTCGAAGCAATTCTTCATATTGTGGGTTGATCAAAGATGGAATTCCCTTTAAAAGAAAATTCAGATAAATGTTCTCCGAAAACAATTAAGAAAGTAATTACCTCTAATCCCAAGCTGATTGCATCAGTAAAGATTTGTCGAACGTTTGACTGCTCAAGATCGGAGTAGTAGGCGACCAATGCCTCAAGAGCTGAAACTCGAACCTTTTTCCAACGAGAGAGTGTCAAATAAAGTCAAATAATTAAAAATTTGAGTTTTAAGATAGAATTGTGTTAGTTGCGTTACCGAAACAACAGCATCGTTCAATCCACCCATGAAAACAGGCTTGATGGCTTGAGGATCGTGACCTCCCAAAATGTCAGGCAAAGAGCCAATGATTTTGAAGGCGCTTTCTTTGTGTGGACTCGACGGCGATTTCGTGCATTCAAACAATGCGTACAACAATTCATCCCATCGTCCTGCAAGCAACACAAAATAAAAAAAAAATTCTTAAATTAAAATAAATCAGCGGCTAAACCATACCACCATTCTGCATCAGTTGAGCAGTAAGATATGCAATAGTTTCATTCAAACTCTTTCGAACGCTGCTTTCGGGTTCATCTTTCAAAGAGCCAAGTAATTGTTGTTGGCAGTAAGTACGGGCATTGTCATCAATCAGATTCCAGTACAACTTGTTGGAAATTTCTTCAGTTTCGGGTACTTGCATCGCAAATGTACGGAGGAATACGCTCGAAGTTTTACGAATCTGCATATAAAGTGGTTTTTATAATTTTTTTTTCGAAAAAAAAAAAAAAAAAATTGAAAAGAACTGCATTCATACAGCAGGATTCTCATGGGTGTGAAGCAACGTAGCAAGAGTCTGCAACATCAATGCAGGGTTCTGGCGAAGCGACGACAACAGTTGCGTTTGAATTTCCTTAATTTGGTCTCCGGCTTTGTCTCCAATAAAACGTTGGAGAATATTGGAGAGTTCTTCGAGGGGAAGCTGCGAATGTGTCATTTTATGTATTTTTCAATTGAAAGAAATAATTTCTCGGAAAAAATTGATTTCCCTTCACGAAGCGAAAAAAAAAGCGTGGCTTGCGAAAAACTTTCTGTGAGTTTTTTTTTATTTTTTTGTCCCCAAATAAATCAATCTGTTTTCTTGAGCGATATCAAGCAGTAATTTCATATCCATCTCTAGCTTTTGATTGTACGTTTTCATGCAATATTTTTCAAAATCTTCTGAATTGCCTATTTTGGATTAATTACGTTTTCACAAACGAGTAAAGTCAGCTGTCATGACCTATCAATGATCCTGACCTTCTCCACACTAATTGATTCATTTCTGATACGTTTTTTTGGTTTCTGTCTTCCGCCATCCTTTCTCCCCACTAAAGTAATCCAATTATTTCTGATATCAACACATACAGTCAATCCATACCAAATATCTCTCAAACTTTTCGTTTTTGAATCCGTCCCATTCCTCTTCAGATTTGAGTATCAACTCGAAACGAAAATTTGGAAGATTTGCGGCAAGATGATTTGCAAGAGATTCGATCTGATGATATGCGCAGACAGATTAGAATACAGTATAATGATTAAATAAATATAATAATACTAAAGCTAGATTTGGATCGTTGTCTATTCCAGCAATTATGAAATCACCCATGCTTATCCAATCATGAACTTTGCTGTCAAGATGGAAGTAAATGGCAGAACGGAAAAGAACTGTTTTTGTTGGTTCGCGCAGTTCTTTTTTTTTGTTTTATAATTTTCAATTTATTCTTCATATTATTTAGGCGGTCTTGATCCCCAAGTAAATTTAACCACGTTGCAAGCTGCATTTATTCCTTTCGGTGAAATTCTTGATGTTCAACTTCCGCCAGACCCAAAAGCAGGTACGAATCTTCAATCGTCTTTAAAATCTTCCCGCTTTAATGTAATTTTCGCGTTTTTGAAGTTAATAGCCACAAAGGGTTCGGATTCGTTGAATTCGATTCAGCTGATGACGCAGAAGCTGCAGTCGACAACATGAATCTATACGAACTATACGGAAAAGTCATCAAATGCAATCTTACGAAACCATACAGAGGCAGACTCGAAGGCACCAGGCCGGTGTGGTTGCAAGAGAAATACCTCAAAGATCATGTTTTGGGTGACGAGGAGGAAGTTGTTGGGGATGAAGAGAATACCGATGAAGCCGCTCCTAACGCCAAACGTGTAAAGAGTGCAACTGAATCAGAAGATAACACGGGATCAGCCGATTCTGCAAATGTGTTTATGGACATTTCTATTGGTGGTTCACATGCAGGGAGAATTGTCTTTCGGTTATTTGATTCGATTACGCCAAAGACTGCGGCGAATTTCCGTGCTTTGTGTACGCATTCGAAAGGGTTTGGGTATAAGGGTTGCAAGGCTCACAGAGTTATTCCGGGATTTATGATTCAGGCTGGTGATTTTGAAAAAGGGAATGGAACTGGTGGTAGATCGATATTTGGGGGGAAATTTGCAGATGAGAATTTCAGAGTTGCTCACAGTAAACCTGGATTACTGTCAATGGCGAATGCTGGTCCGAACACCAATGGTAAACCTCTCCGGCTGAATTTTTTTTTTTTGGTTTTCATTAACGCTTTGCCAATAGGCTCTCAATTCTTTATAACGGTAGCGAAGACATCTTGGTTAGATGGGAAACATGTGGTGTTTGGAGAAGTTGTCACAGGAATGGATGTCGTGCGGAAAATCGAGGCAGTTGGGACGGAGTCTGGGAAAACAACGAAAGGAGTAGTTATCACCGATTGTGGACTTGCGTAAAATACAAGCTGTACATATTTAAACCGGATATTTTGACGTAAAAGATTTGATCTAATCAATAATCGAAAAGCAAATACGTTGAAATTTATTATAAAAAAAAAAGAATAATCTAATCAGAATCGGATCCCATATTAAATTCACTTTCCTCTCCTCCATCACTTAGATCTCCAAAATCGTACGTCGCAACCTTTGTCGCCTTTCTTGCTGTTCTTACAGGCTTTGAAACCACGATCGGTTCATCGTTTTCGCCGTCCGACATTTGATCCTCGTCATCATCACTCACTTTCTTACTGGCTTTCTTGACTGGAGCGGCCTTCTTCGCTTTAGGTTTTGGCGGTGGTGAATCAATCATCTCCGCATCCGAAATGTCCGAATCGAGTCTGATAACTTGCTTCTTTTTCGGCGCAGGTTTTTTCGTGGCTTTCGCTGGTTCGGCCGCCTTTGCAATTTCAGTTTTAGTTGCTTTCTTTGGTTTATTTTCGGAAGTCCCAACCTTCAATTGAGAGAGCGACGCTTTCAGGTCCAAAATCTTCAGAATAAACATTTGAATTTAAAACTTTGAATCAAGATTTCAGAAAACTTACTTCTCCGTTGAAACTTAATGATCCGTCGGATTTTGGTTCCCGCTTCTTGATTTGGTTTGTTGGAAAATCATCATCTTCATCTGGATATAAATAACATAAATTAGAGATCATACATATTAAATAAAAATTTAGAAAGGTACCATCGTCTTCTATTTTCTTGACAACTTTCTTAACGGGTCTCTTTTTCGGGGCAGGTTTATCGGAATCCTCACCTTCAACTAAATCAGAGTTTAAACAAAAAAAA
>JADGJK010000314.1:0-23875 GCA_027600645.1 Nowakowskiella sp. JEL0407
GTAACGTACTCTTTACACACATCCTCCAATTAAACGGTGTAGAATAAATTTGATAAATGTAGGTTTTTTATATGTATAAAAAATCTTAAAGTTAAGAAAAGTATAAAAAATCTTAAAGAAAAGTATAAAAATTCTAAAAAATATAAAAAATTATAAAGAAGGATACAAAATATCCACGTATTACAGTTTATACTACTGTGACAAAAAAGGGAGCCTAGATACTTTCTATATACACACTGCTACATAAGTTGAAGGAACACTACGTATGCTGCTACAAGGGAACCTACAACACGATAAATATTTGGTCTATATTTTAAACTTTAGGTATAATTTTAAGATAAAGGTGGCATAGGCTCGTTACAGTTTCAGCTTGCAATTTATAATTTTACGTACATTTATTTTACCTACGAAGTCTATACTACTTATAATCTTTACACCTAAAAACCATAGGTACATACTACCACCCTTCTTTTATAATATTTGTATACGACTGGAAAGGAGCCTACTAACAATATATTCAATTGTTAAAAAACTGGCAATATAGAAAAAGGTGCAATGCTAGTTCGCATACGTTTACACAGAATATCTGTATTAATAGTACTGCGACTGTAAAGGAGCCTATTTACAACATCTAAAAGCCTACAAAAAATTAATATATAGCAGGCAGAGGTTCGCTAACCCTCACAGATAATATACGAGTTACGAGTCTACAAACTACTAAATTTACGTATACACTTTTTACACTATCTGACGGTGTAAATGTTGAAACCCGTTACTTCCTTACGCTACGCTTAAATTTATATTTTGTGAGTATTGCATGCTACGTATTTAATGAATGCGTATACATTAAATTAGATTACGGTGAAATTAAAGAAATATAATGATGAAGTGGAGCATGTCGTAGACTTCATATACTTTAAATTTTTTAATATATTTAAATAAATTCCAAAAGGATGCTCCAAAGACATTCCGCTTATATTACCTGTTTAATTACTCCAACATTCCTAAAAATTACCGTATATTTTACCGTTTAGTTGCGGTGTATACCAAGTATTTGTGAAGTATGCGTAAATACAGGGTACATGAAATACACGCGTTTAATCCGTCGTTTACGCAGGTGTACAGTAGATTCCAGGTAAACTTCTGTTACAATATAAAATACCAGATATATTCCTAATATTCGTATGTGCACCGTTAAATTAAAGGGGATTACAAGAAAACGGTACTTTTTTTGCGTATATACTGCGACCACTGGGAGCCTATGCATACCTACAACTTATATTTTAATACACTATTTTTTTTTGTTACTTTACAACCTTATAAGATATGCTTCTATATTACGTTATATATTATGTTTTACACTCTAATACATACACCTCATACTTTAAAAATATATAGAAACAATCTGTTATATAACACTATCTTATGCTACTTAATTCTTACTTTTTTTGATACATGCTTATGTTTACTAATATTTCTGTTCACCCTTTTTTACACTATTACTTTTTGTTATTTTTATTAGACCTTATAGGATATTAAACTTTATTACATTACTAACTTCTTTATATTATAACGTTATATTTATTACTTATATTTTACCTTTCTATATATAACACCATTATAGCAGCCTAAAACCACTGTTTAGTTTGTTTATGCTATAACTCTGCATACTTATGGCTTAGGTACGTGAAAAACCTCTAACATGTTAACAATTCCTTTAAGATGTCTTAAATTTTAGTATATGTCAAAAAAATCTTAAATAAATATATTAAAAAAAGAGTTACATTATAGGTAATAAAGGTTCCAAAGTGTACGTTTGAATATCCACATCAATAATTTTTTAAGGTTGATTATCATATAAAGGAGTATATACAAAAAGTATGAAAGAGATAGGTCTCCACTGCGGTCACATTTGCGAGTGTTAACGAGCCTATATAAATGTAAGTTAAAAATGTAATATAAAATAGGTTCGGGTAAAACCTTCGCAGTATTAAACTGTGAGCACTTGTGTGAATCTACGCTATAAAATTTTAGTTGTAATCTAGTGGTGTATAAATGGGTTAAAAAAATAAAACTTTAGTGTATAGGTACCTCAACTATCTATTTATTGCGACTTTTAGGAGCCTATCTTATACAACTTTAATGTAATCTTATACAGTCTTCACATAACTATGTGGAATGTACTAGAGGTTCGCTACGCTCACAGTATTAAAGTACGTTTAATATAAATAATATATAAAAAAATACAATATGCTAGTTGGAGCCTATTAACACCATAATCTAAAATATGTAATAGGTTCACAAAAAAAAATGCGAGTGTAACGAGCCTATGCTACCTATTTTTATTTTGTATACCATATTTTATACCCCTCTTTTTTATGTTGAAAAAATCTTAAATATTAAAAAAAACCTAAGTTTTTTTGGTAGCTATTTAATAGATTTTATTTAATTTTTAAATATATGTTGTATTGAGTGTATATAATCACATATATAACTTTTTTACTACTAATAATACAAATTGGAAGAATTTAATATATATACCTCTGCATTAAACTATTTACTACACCTTATATCACCTACAATTTTGGTATATTATTTTTCATTTACATATATTATTAATAAAAGTAGGAGTAATTGAGTGAAATATTAAACTAATAAGACAATTTTTTTTAAGTATATCTATACAAAGTTTTGAAGTGTAACGTAATTTATTAGTATTTTGGAGTATAATTAGCCAACTTTAACTTATAATATTAGGAAATCTTAGTATATCTTATAAAATAGACAAATGTTTACTCTTACACCCTTTTTATATTGGATTTTTATCTATATCTACTGTTTTTTGTATATTTTCTTTTTCAGGTGTCTACATTGGTACTTTTCCGGGAATATTTTCGTTTTGGTGTACCCGTAAAAAAGAATAAAAGGGTGTAGTGTTAGCAGTATATGTTGTGTATTATACATCTTTTGGTGGTGTATTTTCGCGACCACTACTGATATTATGAATGTTTAATATATTTTCAAACTAGGATAACACTGTAGTAATATCAAGGGTGAGGTTCAAATATTACTAGTAGTCCATAATGTTTAGACTACTTATGGGTTACATTACTATATAATATAAGCCGTAGTTATTATTTGAGGTATTATCATAATATTTAAGAGTTAACTTCCCGTAAGATCTCGTTAATACTTCCCTTACACTACATTTAACGTAACAATTATATAGTTATTTGGTATAATTATATTAGAGTACTACAAAGTTACACCTAAATTATGATTATATTATGCTTGGTAATAATTATTCATTAAAGTTATATTTAGTTCCAGATATATTTATATTAAACGAGGTAACAGAGAAATACTAGTTACCATTTATATTTTGGTAGACATTTATGTAGATTACACCATATCATATTCCCAAACTTCTTAATTTAATTATAGAACTACTAGATTAGGATCATATTCTTAAATACGTAAATTGTAATTACTTTATGATTTATATTATTAGATGTTATGGTAAATTAATATGTTACAATTAGTATTTTTTTTAAAGTATTATACCTTAAAATTATGTTACTATAAATATTATACTTTTATTCCTATTAGTTACACTCATAATACCAATATGTAAAGTTAAGGTTATTTTAATACAGAACTATATGGTTATTTTAGCTTTATGTGAAACTCATAGGTAGTTATATAAGGAAAACTCCTAAATAATACGTGTATTACAAAGGTTCGTTATCCAAATATTACATCTTTAAAATACAATACATAAAAGTCTTAGGATAAAATATAATATTATATGGTATAGTGGCCACTTATTATAAAACACTCACACCTTAATACTCTTTTCCTTAATTAATTATGTGATAATATACAGGTATCTTATTATTACATATGTTTATTTTTTTATACATTTTCTTAAATTTAAGATTTTTTTTTAATATTACTCTCTGAGTATAAACATACTAAGTTTATGTTGTACTGGTTTACGCCAGTATATTTATTAGGTCTTTTTAATTCTTTATAGGGTTTTAATAAATATATGTAAACCATTACGTTAGGAGCCGACTAGTCGCATAAAGATCTATGTTTCATGTTATTATTAGGAAAAATGATCGGTGCTGGTTTAGCTTCTATTGCATTAGGAGGTGCTGCTTTAGGTATTGGTACCGTATTCGCTTCTTTAGTCCAAGGAGTATCTCGTAACCCAAGTATTAGAGGTGAACTATTTAACAACGCTATTTTAGGTTTCGCTTTAGTTGAAGCAATGGGATTATTTGCACTTATGATGGCACTAATTATCTTATATGCTTTCTAATTAAAGTTTTATTTTATACAAATTAATAAATGATTAATATTAAGAACTACGAGGGAATTTGATCTTAATTGTACGTAGGCAGTTTTTTTAAAAACCCAATTCCCGTTAATCATTTTAAATTTTATTTAATTCTGTGTATTTGATATAATCTTTGATGTTTTTTATGGTTAAAATTGTTTTATAAAATAAAGAATATTCTGCTATTAAATTCTTTGAGAACCCTTTAGATGAACGTTCTTTAATAAGTCAAACTTTAAAAGATAAATCTGGTATTTATGCTTGGCAAAATAAGGTAAATGGTAAATGTTATGTAGGTAGTGGTATTAATTTACGTGCTCGTATTAGTGATTATTTTGAACCACAGTATCGTGTTGATAAAGCACATTTGTATATTATACGTGCTATAATTAAATACGGTTTAATAAATTTCAGATTAATTATTTAGGAATTTACTAATAGTGATAAAAATTCTTTATTATCAACGGAAGAGTTTTATTTAGATAAAGGATAGTTTTCTTATAACCTTGCACGTGTTGCTGGTAGTACACAAGGTGTTAAACATACACCTGAAGCTATTGAAAAAATACGTGCTTCACGTCTAGGGTTTACTCATACAGCAGAAACTAGGTTTAATATGAGTATATCTCGAATGGGTAAATTAAATCCTATGTATGGTAAAACTTTATCGCAAGAAGTACGTGATAAACTTAGTGCCAAACAGAAGGGTAATAATTATGCTCCTTCTTATACAGTTACTATTAATGATTTGCAAACTGGTGAATGTAATACTTATAATTCAATTCGAAAGGCGGCTGAAGCTATAGATTCAGACATTAAATCAGTATGGCGTTTGGATAAACGTAAAAACCCTAATGCCCCTTATCGCGGCCGCTATAGATTTTGGGGTAATATCTAATGTTACACATGTTATTTTAATATTTAGGTTTTCGTAATAGTTAATTTATACCGGGAAACTGAAACCAAGCGAAGCGATATGTTGCATATATTCTATTTTAAATATGTTGCGTGATATTGGGTAAAATTGCGGGTAAATTATATTTAAATTTAGGTTTATGAGAGAACAACAGGTATTAAATGTCGCACACGTTACCACTATTTACAGATATTTTGGAGGTTTTGTTAGATATACAAATTTTAACAATTTTTAAATATTTAACCAATAATATACAGATTTATAATATATACGTTTAGAGGTAACACCGGTAATATTACATATTTTGGATTATACATTATTTTAATATTTTATATATTTATTAATTACCGTAAAAAAACCGCAGCAGAACCGGTATTTTAATATTTATTTTACAATCTGAAACTTTACCAAAATAAGAGGGTCAAGTTTAATACCAGTAGAAATCAAATTTTAGAATCAGAAACCTAACCAATATTGGTATTAGTAAGTAAAAGTTGAAACTGTACCATAAATGATCAATCATAATAACATATAACCTAATATAAATTATTAACAAATTAAAGTGTACTAGAAGCCTTGTCTATAAAATGGTTATACTTTTACTATCAATTTGTATATATTAAGTAATATTTATTTTATATTTTAGGAGGAACTCTTACACCTGTTGTTATTACTTATAGATTTACCCTATAAACTGGTCGCATAAAAAATGTTATATTGTCATTATTAAGAAACTAATTAGGTATGTGTCTAAATAGTTTATACAATATACACCAATATTAATTTTATTTTATCTACACATACTTAGTTAAAATTTTATTAATAAACAAAAATCTTAAATCTCACTATTATTATTTACACCTAATTAAAAACTGAAACCAAATGTTTAGGTTTAAAGTAATAGTTAACACATTCTTTATATTATTAAAAATATATATGTAGTCTTAGTACTTATATATTTTGGTAAAATTACTAAGTTTATGTGAAGGCATTATTAATCTAATTTACAAAATTATGGTAATAGAATAAAAAATATATATGAATTAAAAATAGAAATTGGTAAAAATTTAAAGTTTGCGAAGTACCAATATAAATAGAAGTAATTTAATAATGAAAAAAAAAAGATATATAAAAAGAAGAATATAGACTACAATTCATATAATCTACTAATTTTAAATTTAATCCCTGGACTAGTTAATTTTATAGGTTTAGAATCTAATATAAATAACTAATATAATATTATTTTAGTAAAGTGAACTAGATATATTATTGAATTTTGGTTTAAAAAAGTAATGTTTGTGTTATACCAAAATAGATAGTTTAATTTGAATATCGGTTATAAAAATTAATGTTTAAAAAATACTCCCCCAAATAGAATATTGGTTACTTAATTTGTTATTTATTATATTAAAATAGATTATACTAAATTAATATTGGTTAATACACATTACACTACTATCAAAACTAGTAATAGGTAGATCTCCGAGGTCCATCACAATAATAATGGTCAAAATTGGAGTATTGAAATTACACTAATATAAAGCTAAATGTTGTAATATTGGTATAATTATTAGATTTGAGTTAGGCGTGACAAAATAGAGGTACTTGAATACTACAAAATTAATATTACACTTAAATAATATACGTAATCTATAGGTGAGAGGTCGCATAGGTAAAGGTCCATATAGGTTAGAGTAGAGGTATAATGTAAAAGTTAAACTCAGTATTAGATAAAATTTAATTATAGAAATTGGTGAGAGTAAGCTCCAAGTATCCAAATTTTACCCAATTAATTTTAAAAATAATGTTGTAAAGTAGAGGTATAGTAGTACACAAAAAGTAGAATATAGCTTAAACTCAACCAAACGTTACACTAGGTAGTAGTATAGATAGAGGTACACTAGTTTAAATTTTAATATAAATTCCAATGTATAGGTTATAAAAAGGTAGTATCCAATTAAATAAAAATGTATGTTACAGTCGCAGTATGTGTAAAATTTCAAAGTATATAAAAGGACGCTACGTTACACTTTCGTTACACTCCGCTTCCGAATAAAATATAATTTAAAAAAGCTGAAACCAGTATAAAATAGTGGTATTACTCTCAAAATGAAGTAGGTGGCAGCTGTTTTTTGTATAACTGTGTAATACGCATAATATACCTGTATTTATCCGGTTTTTTTATTACCCTCTAAATTACATTACGAATAAAAAGTAGTAGAAAAAGTGTACAATCTACGTGTAATTCCGCCCAAAAAATAGGTAGTATGCGGTGTGTATTTATGAATAATGTTACCCAAATTTCCGCATAATGGGTATTGTAGAGAGGCTTCGCATATTGTGAACTATTTCATAATTTATCCTCAAAAAAGAGGTACTGAAACCACCGGTAAATAAAATACCCTAAAAGCCGAATAATAAAAAGTATACCCGTCGCTCTGTTACGCTACGCTACACTACGCTTTCTATTTCTGAATAAATTATAAGAAAAATCTTAAAATTTAGTATATGTATAAAAAATAATATATCGTTATAAAAAAGTGAAAAAATAAGGAAAATTTATATTAAAGTATATATAACATATATTATAAAGGGAGGTCCACACCAGTGTATTGAAATTAGTAGTTATTAGTAAGCTTTTGTATATTATAGTATTTTAATGTGAACCTATGCATACCAACTTTATATTTATCAATATTTTACACAACTGTTACAGAACCTATTATACTCGTATGTTTTTTATATAACTTTTATAATATTTTGTAACGTAGGAAGTGTGTACGGAGGGTTACACCTACTAATTATTTGATATTTTTAAAAAGTAGAGATGTGAATTTCTTGTTACCTTTATACTACTACATTATATCTAATATATAAGATATTATCCGAATAATTTATATTTCATCTGGTCTGACTTATTTTAGGTTTTAAACTGCGACTGAATAGAAGCCTATTTAAACTATATATAATTAGTTTAGGTTAGCATACGCTAACAAAAATATTTGCGACGTAGGAGCCTAATTAAAGAAAATATTTTGTAGTTAGTAGTGGTTCATTCCGTTTTCGTTCACAATTAAAATATTAAAAACTGAATACAGACATCTAAATTTGGATATAAAAGTTTATTTTATAATATCTGTATTTGAAATACTACACCCAAAATTAGACTAGGACTCATAATCTATACTCTCCAAATACGTCTAAAATTGGATATCAAAATAGATAGAAAAGTATTAGTTTAAAATTGAAGAAGCCTAAAGTAGATCTTTATTTTATAATTTCTTTATTTAAAAAACTACTACTCTCGATTTAATATTTGAATACGTTTAATTACTTAATATGAATTTAAACTGCGACTGAATGTAAATGAAGGAGCCTAATCAATCAAAAATAGAATTAATTTGTTGTAGAGGTTCACTTCGCTTCGCTTCCACTACGCTTCGTTCACAGACTATTACTAAAAAATACCCAAAATTTGTATTAGTTAATTATTGAATTTGATACTACTTAAAATTTGGATCTATTTTTAATTTATACGACTACAACTAAAAATTGATATCTTTGAATTTATACGGTACGAAATCCAGATTTAAATACTGCGACCATCGGGTGCCTATATTCTAATATATACGAATTTGATCTATTTATAAAAAGTTTAATTTATAAAATTGTAGTATCGAGACTCAAAAACGACTACGACTAAAAACAACTACTCTAGATTATAAAAATTGGTCTATATTTTGTAGTATATCGACACGACTCATATTAGTTTAAATTTGGATTAGTAAAAAATTGAATTAATTGTTAGTATAAATATTCCCTATACATACCTACTATTACCCCAAATTTATCTATTTCGTTTATAATAAGTATAAAAATATAGTTACCGGTTACATATCTGCGACTAAAAGGAGCCTACTTTTTAAAATATTATGTGTGCGAAAATATCGCTTCGCTACACTTCCGTTGCACTTCGCTTTCTTTGTGTATAAAAATTAAACATGGTGTAGCTGTTTCTTTTAAAATATATGTTGTAAAAAAAGCTGTAGTTGTGGGTAAAATACAATAAATAGGTGTGGTGAAGGTCGCTACGTTACGCTGTGCTCCATTCCGCTTTAGGAGGGTATATAAATAAAAGAAGTAGATGTATGATTAGAATTACTTTGGATCCCTAATATTATAAATTGGAGTAGGAAAAAAAATAGACGTAGGTTGTGTAAGAATCTAAAGTATAAAGAGGAGGCAGTATTAATAGTAAAATTTAAGGAGTAATAGAAAACATTAGTATACATTTTGTCTCATATACAATTTATAGTAGGCGTATCTTAGTAGTAGGAGGTGGTTTAAAGTGGATTAGGTGTATTTCCCTTAGTATTCCTAAGTAGGCTAAATTTGAGGTATTACATACGTATAAGTAGTTTTTTTTTTCACGTATCCTCTTCCTTCAATATATATATAGTATCCTATTTAAATAGTAGTGTAAATGGATTGTTGTGTTGTTTATGTTATCCTGGTTTCTATATATGTAAGCTTGTGGGTAACTCGTAGATCTATGTAAGAGATTATAATATAGGACTTTTTACGCTTTAGTAACCAAAAAGGGAATTATTTATACCCGTCTAATATATAATGTAAACATTGAGGCCACATCGTTGTTTAATATTGTAATTCTATTTTTACCTTTTACTATTTTTTTGTGAAGGGTAAAACGTTGTAAGTTAAACTTATACATTTTATTACTGCGACTTCTTATACCTATTTTTTAAAATTTTATATATTTTTAGTATATTAGATCTTAGCCTATATTTTACTACAACAACCTACTACCTCTAATTATTCCAACTTTTACATTACTTTATATTTTTTTCCACTTTTAAGTATTAGTTTATTTTTAAGATTCTTTTATTTAATTTATTTTAGGTATAGTTCAATGGTAGAACAGTGGTCTCCAAAGCCGAAAGTGGTAGTTCGATTCTATCTACCCCTAACCCTTAAAAATTTTATGCATATATAGGGCTATAACATTTTCATTACTAGTTTACCTATTATACTGTTACATACACTTTATTTTAGTTAAACATATAATTTTGTTATGTATTCTTTTTAAAAGAGTACTACCTCCTTCTAGTGACGAACACATTTGGATATTTAGTATACTTTTGTCCTCTAAATTTAAACTTGTGTTAATTATGATACTTATATTAACTTCTTCTTTTCATCTCTACACTATTTATGCAATTATAACACTACATTACTTTTTAATTAATACATACCTATAATTTAAAATATTTTACTCTTAAACGTAACTACCTAAATACAATACTTATAATATAATCAACCTTTACATAATTATTACTTAGGTAATTGCTTTCTTATATATATACTATTCCTTTTATACCCTTACACATTTTGAGCTAGTGAACCTCAAAAATATATATTTACCTCTAATTTACCTTTTTTATTCCTTAATTTAAGGGAATGGTAAATTTTGTATACTAGTGTGTTTAACATTTATTATACCTTATAATTTTTGTGTGGATCTTCCAATTGTGTACTACTTACCTCTAATTTAACTTAGATTTTTTTAACAATTGGTCCTTTTATACACTATATATTTTTTTTTCTACTGTTACCGCTACGCTAGCCCTGGCACTTTGTGATACCTACATTTTTTAATATTAGATTAACTACTTTTAATCATTACTATAAATGGTCCTAAATAATACCTTTATAATACATTACTTTTATTTAACGCAATGTGGCAAATTAAACCTATAGTATATGTGCTACCTTTTAAGAACTAATGTAAGGACTATATTTACTAATTATACTTTTTTAATAAGAAACTTTAAAATAGAGTTGACGTTTGTGTACTCTTAACGTTGGTTAAATATTATACGTTCATGTAGTTTTCTTATTATCAGTACTGCCTATTTTAATTTAGTTATAGTATACATACTCTTTAATCTAATAAAAAGCTTCACAATTTAACATATGGTAGATTATATATGGTAGTTTTAGAATTGGTGATATATATAGGTAATCATATCTATGGAGTTATAGTTAGTAGTATATCCAATATTATAACATAATTAGTTAACACCTGAGTTGTTACCCTTTTGTATACTTTTACACCACCTTTATTTGGATATTTGTGTTTCACTACATTTATACTACAACTACTAGGAAAATCATTACACCTATAAGTAGGCTATAATTTAATGTTATATTACTTTTGAAGTGAACATAGAGTATTTTTGGTTTACATCGTATTAAAAGGTATACATAAATTTAACATAACACAGATATTGATAATACACCTATATAATCTGGATAGTACTAACAAAAATTAATTAGCTGAACTAAAGAAAGCTGCTTACGTATCCCTAAAGAATCAAGCTAAACGTAGTTCTATGGTAATATCAAAAATCACTAAATTTCAATAGAGATTATTTTCTCAGATTTATGATAATTAGAAGTAGCATATTCTGGAACTAAAATAGTATACTAATACCAAGTATCAACATATGAAAATGGACATGATATTCTACGATTAAGATTATAAATTACTTCACATTTATCATGGATTAAAGCCTCATCTCGTGTATTATACTAACTACTACTAGCAGACCAATCTTCGCTACCATCCAAATCTTCATATAAGTCTTTTTTCAACATCTCTTCGTTAAATTTAACACCATGCAATCTATACATTAACATACGTGAAAAAATAAAAATTACCAAACTCTTAAATGATTACTGTGGACAAGAACATACAGTTTTTACTCATGGGAAATGAGAGTAAGAAAAAATCTTAAATAATATAAAAAAACCAGTAACTTATACAATATATACACCTTCTTTTATTTAATTAGTATATACCTAAGCCTACCGTGTTCTACTTATTATACTTTTAAATTACAACTAATTTATACATATTATAAATACCAAAAAATCACCTATTAATATTGGTATAAGTTAAATGTTTAAAATATATTGGTATAAATAGGAGTTATGTAATAATGGTTATAATAGTAATATATTGGTAAAATTTCATATTATAGTATAAGTTAAGAATACTGGTAAAACTTAAAGATTTATACACTATGAAGATTGAATAGGTTAATAAAATATTGGTTATGTTTTTATATATATTATTATTAAATTTGGAATAAAATAGGGTGTAGATTAGGTGTATATTGATAGACTCTACTAGTATTCTGAACCATAACCTTAAATATATTTATATCTATATATAATCTTATAATATAAATTAAGTAATGATAATAATAATTTGGTATAATAATATAACATCTGGTATTGTATATACATAGTGTAATACTTATGTATAATAATGGTTAGATTTATAGGTCTATATTAAACTAATACAGATAAGAATTATAAAATATTGGTAAAGAAAGTGTAAAAAAGTTAAAATTCTTCATACTATCTAATAATGGTCGGTTTCAGATTTCATTTTTAATAGACAGTGTATATAGATCATACTAATTAAACATTGGTAATAATACAAATATGTATATACTATTTAATAGTGGTAAACTTAAAATATCTATATACTGCAAGTATTGGTCGAGTAATATTAATATTGGTATTTACTTAGGGTTTTATCAGTTTAATTATTACCCTACAAATTGAATACTGGTGACAATTTAAGTAACACCACCTAAGTAATTAAATATGGTATATTTTAATATTTATATAGTATGGATAATGATTAAAGATTTATAATATTGGTTGTATATAATTATAAATATCAACACACCTATTTTGATACTTAGTACTACACCTATATTTATACACTTACTTATAAATATATATTGGTACTATTTATAAGCCTTTGGTACACCTACTATCTTAGTTTTTTACTTAGAATTTTATAGATATCATATACAACTAATAATGATAAATATTTTAAGATTTATATTATACTAGTCTAAACTTTAAGTATGTAATATTTGTTATTATAGTTAAAAACACATAGTAAGATTAATAGATATAAGATTGGTTATTTATATGTTGTATATAAGAGGGTAAAGTAATAAGGTAAATTAAATTATGGTAACATTAAAAAAGGGTTATACTGTATACAATAATGGTAATTTTATAATCTAAGTATTACACCCTATTTAACTTATACATTTGAATTTTGGTGTAAAAATCAAATAGATATTTAATATTAGTATAAGGTGTCTACAATTAATGCAACCGCTATATTTAATTAATAAGGGTAAGGTTTTAGTTTTTATATTAATGTATTACTATTTTAAACCTATTTGGTATAATAATGGTTAATTATACATACTCAGTTATCCAACCTAAGGTTTAAAATCTGAAATCAAGCCTAATTCAATATTAGTTGTGATTACGGTAATAATTAAAAAATTGTGTGGTACTAGTAGTAAGCTAACTAATATAATACTGGTAACATAAATATCCTAATATTCTATTTATACTATCAATAACGGTGTAACATAAACATTACTTTTTTACCGAAATTATTAAATCAAACAAGTATTTGGATTATTGATTTTGTTAACCAATATTAAATATACACTACTTAAACCTACTGTATACAGAACTTATTTTTTTTTAGTCAATATTGTCAAACTATATTATGGTTATGGCGGCATGTAGCTACATAAAATACTACAACAGTATTATAAATATACCAATCTTCACTTACTCCTATTAATACGAGTATATCGGCAATCTTAATAATTAACCAATATGAGAATATATCTTTAATCTACTAACCATATCCCAAATCTTGGGTTTATCTACGGTTAACTTTAAAAATATAGATTACTTATAATTTATTTTGTACCAATAGTAAATTATAAAGATTATTACTAGTACTACACAATTTTTTAATAATTACGGTAATTATTTATAGATTTAACAAGTTGTATTTAGGTTTCACCAGATGGGCCCGCATACTAAAGGTTCCTATTAGTTATAATGGTTATATTTTGAAATAAAATCCAAATAAAACTATATTGGTTAAATTTATAACTTAAAATACAAGGGGAAATAATTAGGTTAAAGTAAGATTGGTAAAAGTTAAATGTTTAGATTTTACTGACACAGTTGTATAAAGGTAATTTTATAATTTTTATAATATTTAGAATTTTTATATTCAATCAGAATAAATAGTATACTATAATAATGGTAAAATTTGAATGTTTGTATTACACCAGTATATATCCAAATTGTGTAATATTAATTGAAGTTGCACTTTCGCTGCCTACATACCTCTAAAGGATCAAACCTCATGTAGTTCTCGTTTTAACATAAAGTATTTAATACGTAGTGTTTTTTTTTTATTAATTTATACACATCAAACTTTTAGCGTAGTTCTATCTATGTATATATATATATTATAAAATATTATTTCTTAATTTTATTATTTCTGAATTATTTATTCCATTAATGATAGTTTTTTTCTTTCATTAAACTCTTAATTTATATTATTATAATAAGGTGATAGCTATACTAAATAATGTAAGAAAATATTTGTTAAGAGAATTGATTATAAAGTAGTCTAATTTATAAATTAAAATTTTTTAAATTTAAATCTTTATGGGAACCATTAAATTTTTTTTCAGATATTGTTGATTCTAATTTATCAAAATTTTGATTATTTTTCAATTTACACATTATTACAGACTCAAGCATATCTGTACCCTTAGTAATTTTAAAACGTAAACTCTAAAAGGATTGATGTACTTCCCACCTATATAAACCATAATAAAGCTTGGTATCTATAGTATGCATACTAGTATTAGATAATAAACAAAATAAATTGCTAGTTCCCACTAACAAAAATTTTGCAATCTCAGGAGATACTCCCCAAGCAGGTACAACTAAAGGAACTAACTCATCAATACTATTACTTTTAAATACTAATATAACTCCTGCAGGAACGTTCTATTTAATAAGAGAATATCTTACTTTATTTGACATTCCCTAATTAAAAACATAAGGTACATCAGAATAAGTATATTCAAAAATATTACGTTTATTACTCAAGGAAGTATAAACAGGTGTAGTAATAGTAAATAAAGAAGCAACGTAACTATAACATACTTCTTTATGATGAAAAGGTAACTAATTCTAATAATAATTTAATGAACTATTTTGTCTTAAGTTATCATCAGTAATCTCTAAAGATATGGCATTATTAACTTGTGGTATGATAGGATTTAAAGTTTTATAGTCAACTATTAACCCATTCCTAATAGTTACTCGTAAACTTGGAGTCTCAGTAAAATCAGTTAGAACAATAGGTCTAGTATAAACAACAACAGGGTTAAAATTTTTTTCAACTTCCTCAATATGTTCTGACAAAGTATTAAAAGTATTAGAAATTGGAATACTAATTGGAGCAGGAGTAAAAGGGATATTAGCTAATGAAGCAGGAACATGTAATACACTTGAGATAGAAGGACGATTAAGATGAGTATTAGGTATAATAGCAGGTATTGAGACTGGATTAACTAATGAAGTAGGAATAAATTCTAATGGACCATCATATAGATTTAATAAATTTTGATAATTAGAAAAAGGTATATAGGCAGGTGTTGAAACAGGAGGAATATTAGAGGATGAAGATTGATTATTTTGATTAGGAATCATATATAAAGGTCCATATATATTATATGAATGAAAACCAAAAAAAGGTAAAAATTCAAAAAAAGTAGATACAATAGATACAATAGATATAGAATAAAAACCAAAAATGAAACGTTTATTTAAAGTAGTTTTAAGTTCAAAAAAAGTAGGCCAAATATATAAAACTAAAATAAATAGCATTAAACCTTCAATAATAAAATAAATAAAAGGGAAAGAAGAAAAATAATAATAATAGGTAAGATAAGGTAATAAACAGATTAGACTAATTAATAAATATTTATAACCAAAATAATATAAAATAAGACAAGAACACAAAAAAATTAGACTAATATAAATAAAAGTAGAGTAACCAGTTAAATTAATTAAAACTTTAAGAATATAAAAACAACTAATTATAAATAAAGAAGGTATAATATTAATATTTAAATTATAATAAATATAAAAAATACGATAAATACAAATAGAACAAAGAATAAAAAAGATAAATATAATACCAATAATGGATTTAATAAAAATACAATATTGTAAGAGTAACAAAAATACTACAATAATATATATTAAAAGAACAATATTTAAAAAACTACTAACCATTAAAATACAAGGAAGACCTAAAAATAGAATAAATAAACATAGAACAATAAAATTAAACCCAATATAATCAGTAAGAATAATTTTAAAAGTAAAATAAAAAGAAAACTATGAAAGAGAGTAAGAACAAATTACAGAATAACAATTTAAAATAAAAGAAAAAAAATTATAAATAATATAAATGTAAAAATGAACAAGAAATTTAAATATAAAAGAAAACTTTATAAATAATAATAGAATAAAACAGATAAAAAAGATAAATAAGATTCTACTACATATATTATGAAAAAAAGACCTGTAAAGGGAACGTATCCAAGAGGAAAAACAAAAAGAGTTAGAAAGAAGATAATAATACATAAAATAGTTCATATTAAAAATTAACCAATTAAAATTAATAAAGCAAAATAACTGAAATAAATTAAAGTACAAATTTGACCTAAAATTATAAAAGGATCAGCAATAGGTTTAGCACCTAACCATAATAAAAATAAGAAATTAAATGCAAAAACCCAAAATAAGAATTGTAAAATTGGACGATAACGTGTACTACGAATATTATAAGTACTTAAAAATGATAAAGGTAATAAAATTAATAAAGCACCTAACATAGCAACAACACCACCTAATTTACTTGGAATAGCTCTTAGAATAGCATAAAAAGGCTACTAGTACCATTCAGGAACGATAGAACTTGGAGTTACTAAAGAATTTGCTTCTATATAATTGTCTGAATGCTAATTATTAATAAATTCTAGAAATAGTATATCCAATATTATTAATAAAAACTATTTTTTTTATATTGATATATTTTAAAACAGTATTAGAAGATACTCTCAATAAACTACTAAGATCTTTTAATGAAAAAAAATATAAATGATTATTTACAGAATCAGAAGTACTACAAGGAATAGCTATATAACAAATTGCAGGTGAAACAACTTGTTTATGTTGAATACTATATAGAGCACCATCGGAATTAATAATGTATAAAGGAGGTAATTTAAGAACATCTAACATCTTAGATTGAGGTAAATATAATTCTGGAAGGTTAGATTTACTATAATTAGAAGAAAGACGGCTAGAATTCATACGGTTAATTATACGAGAAATGAGATTATGACCTATAGGATAAAATTGAAGACCATTTATTAACAAAGAAATAATTAATTTAAAATCCTCAAAATCCAACTTCTTTTTAGTTAAGAAATGAATTGAAGATAATAAAGGTATAAAAAAATTGTGAAAAAACAACAAATTAGTAATTGTTAAAGCATATTGAGATTGAGAATTATCTTTAGCTTTACGTAAATTAATATGACATCTGTCTATATGTAAGTCAGGATAAGTTTTAATATAACCTAAATTATCTATAAAGGCTTTAATAGCTAATAAAACGGGTAAATCATAATTAATTAAAGAAATAGTAAAACTAGAACTAAAAGAATTTGTTTTAGGAGAAATTGAAAAATTACCTTCAGCTTCAATAAATCCAACCTACCAAGAAGGAGTAATATTAATTTTATGAGTATTCGGCATAGTAAAATCAACTCTAGAACTATTCATGCTATTTTTAATAATAAGAATCTTATTAAGTCCATCAGAAGTTAAGTGAATTTTATTATCATATAAATTTACTATTTCTTTAAAAGCCAAATAATTAAGAAATTTTGTAGAATTTAGATTAAATTTATCAAAAAGAGGGAAAATAATGGTTTTAAGCTGATTTACACCTGTAACTTCCCATCTAACTGAATTACGAGTAGAACTAATACTAACACTACCACAATTAAGTTTAGTTTGAATAAAATCTAAAACAGCTTTATCATCTATATGTAATTCAATTTTAAAACTAAAGTTTAATCTAAAGGAATTAGAAGGAGTTTGTCTTAAATAAACAATAAAAGAACCATCTCCATCAGTTAATCCTACAAACCATTCATTAAAAGAAAAATCTTTGTTAACACTGTTCGACGTAGAGTATAAAGATAAATTATGTTTGAAAAGCATAGAATTTTTTCTTATTGGAAAATAAAGTACTAGAAAATTATTGTAATTAAAGTGCAAATATATTAATAAAAAAAAAGACCTAAAATACAGTTATATAAAAAAAAAGTAAACAAACTGAATAGGTGCCTAAGTTATGGTAAATTTGCGGATAATGTGTAAAAGTAATATAAATTTAATTTTTGAAAAGATCTAAGAATTATTAATTGGACTATTTCAAAATCCCCCAAGGGCCCACGGACCAAAGGTGCCGGTGGTCACATAAAAAAAATAAATACGTATAGTCTCGGAGATACAAATATTAGTCTGCTAATAAATTAAAGAAAAAAATTTTAGCATATAGTATAATAAAAAAAATAGGCCACAGACCTAAAATATTAGGGAAAAAGAAAACAAAGAAAGATATAGCAAAAGCAAAAATAAAAATAGTAACTAAATCCTTTGAGATAAAGTAAGGGTGAAAACGGATACGATCACTAGTACTAGAGATACCCTAAGGATTATTAGAAGCATGTTCATGAAGCAAATATAAATAATTATATAAATCTTTAATTTAATTTTGTTACTAGGACAAAAAAAAGCGGTGATAGAGGGGTAAAGGATATCAACATCACCTTTAGGAATATATAAAATATAATTTCCTTTACGACCCAGATACTGATGGTCGTTTACAATGAATAGTAAAAGAAATAAAAAAATTTTCATATAATTAAAAGAACTGAAACTAAGCATCAGTAGATTATTTAATACCACCAAAAGTCTAAAAAACACATGTAATACGAAAATCCAATAGGCCGGGGTAGCGTAGCAAACCCGGAGGATGTAACATGAAACATGCAATATGCAATTCGTGTAATTCGTGTAATTCGTGTAATTCGTGTAATTCGTGTAATTCGCACACACACCATCGTACCTTCTGTCCATAATACCAAAAGCCAATGAAACATGAGTAATAAGATCGACAATAGTAGAGGGTATTATTTAAATTATAGAAGGGTTAAAAAAGGTTATGATATGAGTTAAAACAAGGTAAGCAAAAGATATTAAACTTATACTAATTATAGGAAGTATTAACTGGACCAATTACCTAAGACTACACACGAAGTACAAGTATAACCTTATTTAATAAACCCAGTAAATAAATTATAAAGACTATATAATATATGAACTAATTTTTGTATAAAGACTAAACGAGAATTAGCTGTAACAGAGATACGACGTATATAGAAATCAATAATAATAAACTAATTAAAGTTTGAGCTTGTAAAGAAGTTAAATAAAAACTATTGCGTTAAGACAATGTTAATTTTAATTAACCAGGATTACCTTTACATTAAGAACTAGTACTGTAATTCATTATTGAAGTAAAAATATTTATTATAATTATAATGGACTTTAACATAGAAAATCAATTAAACGTTAACTGGTATTATCCTAAATACTAATACAGCATTGTAAAAAAATAAACACCCCTTGTTACACTTAGTTCGGAGTATAACAGGACGGAAACTTAAAAAAAATAGGTCGTATGTTTAATTGATAATATTTACAGAAAGTCTCTGAGGATTACATAATAAACATTTTATTGATGACCCTTACAAAGACTGTTATGGTTCTTAGTTGGTTAGTGAAGAAGTACAGCCACAATAAAGACACCTTAACAAAAAAACTCCACTGACACTTCTTTGCTTGGTTTCAGGTCCTACCACCGTATGAGAAACCACAGTATTTTTAAATCTCTATTCCTTATTAAGGGGGGGCTTTGTAGTTTGGGGACTCCTAACACTTGTGTTAAAACTCAACGGATGTTATATTGAAATGTATTTTCCTGCTTGTTAAATCAAATTATATATATAGTAATTTAAGAATATTTCAAGCATATAATAGTAATAAAATTACTTACAGACATATAAATTAAAATAGTTGTTTAGTACCAAGTTCTTTAGCAAAGCAACCGTTATATCGAGCAAAAAAAAGAACATAACAAAAGTACAGATTCAATTTAAGCCAAGCAAGTAATAAATATAGGCCCTTCATAAGTATAGCCTATAAATGCATACATACTAATGCAGCTAAAATAAAAGGTAATAAGTAGTGTAAACTAAAGAAACGATTTAAGGTTGCATTATCTCATAAAAAAAGATCCAAAAAATACGTAAAATGCTTTATTTATAAACTAGTCCGAAGACTGCAAGCGTTAGAAATATTTTAATTTGGTTTCAGATCTTTTATGGACTATATCTGAAATTAGCGATAACTTACTTTTTTTGCGTATAGTCTCTAAAGATTCCATTTAACAAAAAAATTAGCAAAATTTGCTAAATTTTTTTATTTTTTGGGTTTCTTGCTGATAGTTTATAAATTCGTATATTGTGGTGTTAGCCATATTTAGTTGTAATGTCAAAAAATCGGAGATATTTATAACAGATAAAAGAATTTTTTTTTAGATATAGCAAATTGCTTGTACTAACGCAGTAAAGAAACTGGTAAATGTCAATAGTAATATAAAAAAATATCAGCATTTAGCAAATAAATAAATAGATATATTTTTTTTAAGACCGACAACGGCCTATGGATTATTTAGGTATATTAAGTTGTGAATATCTAGGATGATTACATTAAAAATTTAGCCAAGTTAGATATTGTATATATTTATAACCTTTAAAAGTAACATCTGCCTTACTGATGAAATTTATAACGGATTGAATACCTTCCACTGAAGTAGTTTTAATTTTAGCATTATTTGTAAGAGGATCAATATATGTGTTAGCTTTAATATTTAAACGAACACGAATTGCATCTATAATAAGTCTAAAATTAGATTGAGAGATTTTGAAACTAACAAAAGCAAAAAATAAAAAACTATAGTTTTTAGAATAATAAGAGCTAAAACTACTCTCAGCTTCAATAAAACCGATTAACCAATTATCAAAGTAAGGAACAGTTAATAATTGATCAACTGAAGAGTATAAACCATTAACAGGTCTAACATAAGGATTTATATTAGAATAAAGTACAACATTATTTATAAGATGTGATTTAAAATGAATATAATCAAAGTGTTTGCTAGTTAACATAGGAAAAGAATCAAAAATTGGGATAATAATATTTAATAAATCTTTTTTACTAGAAAATTTAAACCTAACTAATTCAGCACCAGTTTTTATAATTCTAGTATTAATAGAACCAACACCCTACATAGATTGAATTTTATAAAATAGATCAATATCACGAATAGAAACTTCAATAGCAAATTCATACTTAGCATAATCACTATTTTTATTAATAGAGAAATAACCATCACCTTCAACAAAACCAACCAACCACGCCGCATCAGATAAAGATATATTTAATTAAGAAGGAAAAGTAGAAAGATTACGACTGGACGAAGACCACCTAATAGAATTAAGACTAAAAGAGCAATAAACAAAAAAAATAGAAAAAAGATATCTAGATATAAGAATTAATGCAGATAGAATTACACTAACAAAAAATTAATTTAATTGTAGTCGTTGGACGCTTGCGAACCGATTAGAATAAGCTCCAAAAGGATTGAGGCTGAAAACAGAAGTATTGTCAATATCGCAGTTAACTCCGTTATCAATTAAATTGTATTCTCAAATTATTACCAAAAGCGCTTCAACTCCAACAAAAAAAAAATAATTGGACTGTATCACCAAAGAGGGCCCACGGTTATAATATTATACATAAAATAAAAAAGCAAAAGGAATAAATTTTTATTAACAGTCTCTGAGATAAAAAATTCAAATATTTATCTGCTTATTAGTAGGTCGCTAAAAAAAACAGTCCGTAGGACGCTTACGACAAATAAAAATTTTAAGCATTTAATTAAATGTAAAAAAGTAAAGGAGGGCTTAGTAACCCTCCCCAAATCAAATATACTAAGTCAACACCTACCCAAGGTATAGCGGATAATAAGTTAGTAATGACGGTAGCCCTAAAATTTAAATGAGTATAAAGACATATTATTTAAATACGATTGTACATTAAGTATCAAAACTCTTAATAAACCAGTCTGTAGCGAAAAAAAAATCGACGGTCTAACATATATATATTTAACACGTTAATATTAATAATACTTTTAATTATAAAAAAACTGAAGCGGCTAATATACAGCGTAAACATTAATTCACTTTAACAACGTAACTATCGGTATATAAAACACCGAATTAACGAAGTAATCATATCAAAAAGCCGTTTTATACGTCAGTTTATAGCATACATGTTTGCAAAGCACTCACTTGTTGGTGATTTTATAAAAAAAAGAAACATGTATAATTACATGTATAAAGAGGGGCACTACTTCTTATTTTACTTAATAAATTAAAGAAAAAATTTTTTAATACCCTCAGATAATGTGCCCTCAGAGAATGAAAAAAAAAGAGGTAAAATTAAAAAACTTTTAGAGATAGTATTAAAAAAACTAATATCTTTATAACGACTATGTTTACTTAAACCTTTAACCCAAATATTAAAGACATCTAATTTATAAGCTAATAAAGGTTTATTATCATAAGAAGAAAAAAAAATAAAGTGCTTTATCAATATCTAATTTAGAAGATAAAGTTAAATGATAACAATCAGCAGAATCAGGTTTAATAGGTTTAGCTTCATGATTTGTAATAATTAAACAAATTGCTTTTATAACATTATAATTTTAAAGCCCTTTTTGTTTAATTGAATAAAAAGCACTATTATTACTTTTAAATCCAAAAGAACCTTCAGCCATCGTAAAACCAATAACCCAATCTTTAAAATAAGATAAAGAAATAAAATCAAATTGAGAAAGAGGAACATAATCATCAATAGACCATTCTTTAAATTTAACTAAATCCCAATGTTTAATTTTATGATCAAGAATATAATTTAGTAAAGCAAATTGTTTTTGTCTATTAAAAGTTAAAAAATTGAAGATTGTACAATTTCATTAAAGGAAGAATAACATCAATTAAATTTTGTTTACTAAAAATAATTCTAACTTGATTAATAGAAGGTTTATAAGATAAAGAACCTACACCTAAAACTTCAATAAAATATTGAAATAAAGGAAGATCACGAGTATGGACATTAGAAGCTAAACGTATTCTAATAGTACTTCTAGTTAAAGATTTAGTTTTTTTATGATATTGTTTTTGTTCACCTATATCAAAATAACCATCTCCATCTAGAAACCCAATAAACATAGCCATAAAACTTTTACTAGGTATAGTTTTAGAAGATATAGAAGATTTAGAAGATATAGAAGATTTAGAAGATATAGAAGATTTAGAAGATTTAAATTTATTCTAAATATAAAAAATAAAAATTATAATACCCCACTAGCTCATTTGACCCCAAGGTAAAACATA
>JADGJK010000315.1:0-23747 GCA_027600645.1 Nowakowskiella sp. JEL0407
CCCTTCACCCCACCTCCACCCTTCTCCAATTTCCAAAAATTCTAAACATTCTTCATTATAGGAAACAATAATAAAACTCCTCTACAACATCGGCTCACGCAAAGAAGTCGACCAATACATCCGGCACTTCTCATCGGTCCAATCGCACCAATTCGCCGTAATAAAAGTCGGCGGGGCCGTGCTCACCGACGACATTGACACACTCGCATCCGCACTAACGTTTCTCAACCGTGTCGGATTGTACCCAATAGTTTTGCACGGTGCAGGTCCGCAGTTGAATAAATTGTTGGAAGACGCGGGTGTAGAGGCACGGTATGAAGGCGGGATTAGGATTACGGATGAGAAGACGTTGGAGGTTGCGAGGGGTGTGTTTCAGCAGGAGAATTTGAAGTTGGTTGAAGCTTTAGAACGGTTGGGAACGAGAGCGAGACCTATAAATGGTGGAACGTTCATTGCCGAGTATTTGGATAGAGAGAAGTATGAGTTTGTCGGGAAGATTGTGGGGGTGGATAAAGGGTTGATTGAGAGTAGTATACGGGCGGGTGCGTTGCCGATCTTAACTAGTTTGGCGGAGACGAGGAGTGGACAGATATTGAATGTTAATGCGGATGTTGCGGCGGGGGAGTTGGCGCGGGTTTTGAAGCCGTTGAAGATTGTGTATTTGAATGAGAAGGGGGGGTTGATGCATGGGAAAACTGGGAAAAAGATTGATGTTATTAATTTGGATGAGGTAAGGGGTTGTTCTTTTTTTTTTTGTTTTTAAATGATTATTTTTTTTCCCCCCTTTCTTTCCCCCGTCGGTGATTAGGAATACGAAGATTTAATGAAAGAAGAATGGGTGAAATACGGCACAAAACTAAAAATCAAAGAAATCCACGACCTGCTAATGCACCTCCCCCGCTCTTCCTCCGTCTCCATAATCTCCGCCGAACACCTCCACAAAGAATTATTCACTCATAGCGGTGCCGGTACACTCATTCGACGGGGGTACAAAATCATTAAAGACTCGACAAAAGTTGATACCGAAAAGTTGATAAAGCTGTTGAAAGATGAAACGAAAGAAAGTGATGAGGAAATTCAAAAGTTTGTCGGGTTGGTTGAGAGTGGAGGTGTAAGGGTTATCCGAGACGAATTATACGACGTATTCGCGGCAATTTCAACCAGTGGAAACGGAGTCCCGGTGTTAGAAAAATTTGTGAATACAAAGAACGCCGAACTAAACAACGTTTCCGAAAACGTATGGAATATAATAAAGTCCGAGTACCCATCGTTAATTTGGACGGTGTCAAAGAACGACGCGAATAAAGCGTTTTATTTTGAATGGGCGGATGGGAGTGTTAATGTTGGTGAAAAGACGGTGTTTTGGTATGGTGTGGAGGATTTAGATGATATTGGGAAATTTGTTGAGAACGTTTCGTCGTCTGGGTATGTTGGTGTTGGTAATACCGCGGCGAGGATTGTGAATTCTACGCGATCGGTAAGTGGAGTGCCGAATACGTACAAGTTTGGACAACTACGACGCGGGTACGCTACAAACCGAACTGCGAGGGTTGGATTAATTGGTGCACGAGGGTACACGGGCCAAGAATTGATAAAATTAATCGACGTACACCCGAATTTAGAACTGGCGTATATTTCCTCGCGCGAATTAGAAGGCAAACCGTGTACGCAGTATACGTCGTCGGAAGTCACTTATAGTAATTTATCACCACAGCAAGCGGCGGAGAAAAGTGATGTTGATTGTTGGATATTAGCGTTACCTAATGGAATTTGTAAACCGTTTGTTGACGCTGTTGTTAAGGAAAAGGGAGATGGACATCCGTTGTTGTTGGATTTATCAGCGGATTATAGATTTGATTCGACCTGGACGTATGGGTTACCGGAATTATACGATAACCGGGGAAAGTTGAAGAGTGCGAATAAGATTAGTAACCCGGGATGTTATGCTACGGGGTCGCAAATATCAATCGCACCGTTATTATCGATTTTAGACGGGAATTCGATTCCGACGATTTTTGGCGTATCGGGGTACTCTGGGGCGGGAACAAAACCGTCACCGAAAAACGACGTGAATAATTTAATGAATAATATTATCCCGTATTCGATGACGGATCATATCCATGAACGGGAGGTTGGGAGTAAATTGGGGACGAGCGTTGGGTTTGTTCCGCATGTTGGGCAGTGGTTTCAAGGGATTCAGTTGACTGTTAGTGTACCGTTACGGGAAAGAGTTAGTGTAGAGGAAGTGGAAGGGATGTATAGGGAGATGTATGAGGGAGAGAAGTTGGTACGAGTTGTTGGAGCGGAAAAGATTCCGGAGGTGAAGTATATTAGTGGGAAACATTATGTAGAGGTTGGAGGGTTTAAGGTGCATTCTGGAGGCAAGAGGGTGGTTGTTGCGGCGACGATTGATAATTTGTTGAAAGGGGCTGCCACACAGGCCATCCAGGTGAGTGAGGAGATTTTTTGAGAGATGATTGTTAACTTTTGTTTAGAATATTAATTTGGCGCTTGGGTTTGAAGAGTATGCTAGTATCCCATTAAACTGAAACAGAGACAATGAATACTGATATAACTAATAATTAAAGGGACTTCATTGAGCAAAAAATTTAAAAATAATAGGGAGTAATTTTTTTCAGAGACACGCAAAACAGAGATTTGTAGAAAGAGAGTTTATTTCTTTCCGGACTTTTTTATTCCACCGGAGGCCAGAGGACCTTTTCCAGCGGCTTTATCCTTGAGTTCCTTCAACTTTGCAGCTTCCTCCTTTTGTTTCTACAAAAGAGAGTGAGTGAGTGAGTAAGAGTGAGAGTGAGAGTGTGAGTAAGAGGGGAGAGGGTACTTGTTTGAAGGCCAGGTCGTCGTCGTCCATGTCCTTGTTGTCCTTCTTGGGGGCCTTTAAGGGCTTGAGTTTTCCACCTTGGAAAGAGAGTGAGTGAGAGTGAGGGAGTGAGTGGGAGAGAGAGAGTGAGAGGGATACCTTGTCTGCCAGACATTGAGTGCAGGAGAGGGCTGTCAAACGTGTCAAAAGAAAAGATGCTGTCTCTGCTCTCTCTCTCTCGCCTGCCCTCTCTGTTCTCGCGCTCTCTCTCTCTGTCTCGCTCTGTCCTCTCTCAATCTTTCCACTCTTCTCGCCCCACTCTCCAAGTCCATGTCGCCCTTCCTTCCAAGTTTGTCCGCTTCAACAACCTAAAAGACAACAACGGCGCCCGGAGAAAAGTATCCCCCACTCCTACTCCTCTTACTCATCACTCACTTTCTCAACTTCTTAGAGAAAACGACTGGGAAGAGGTGAAGGCTCGGGAAAAGGTAAAACCTCCGGTCGCGGCACAAAAGGTTTCCACGCCCGTCAACACAGACGCACCCCTTTCCGCGCCTTCCAAGGCGGTCAAACCGGTGACGTCAAAGCATTCCCAAAATGGGGCAGACGGTCCGCGACAAAGTTGAAATTGAGTAGAGTGTATTTGGATACGTTGCAGTATTGGATTGAGACGGGGCGGTTGAGTGTTGGTGATGATGTTACGGTTACCGTGGAGATGTTGTTGAAGACTGGGTGTTTGAGACGGTTGGAACGGGATGGTGTCATTCTCCTCGCTCGCGTAAACCATTCCATCTTTTTTTTTTTATCTTTCTCTCTCATCACTAACCCATTTCAACTCGATTATTAGGGCGCGCAACACTTTAAATCAAAAATAAACATCCAAGTTACCCACGCAACCCAACGGGCAATCTCAAAAATCGAGTCTCTCGGTGGTTCAATTTCCTGCGTTTACTTGGGTGACGCCAATATCCACGCACTCCGGTATCCCGACCGAGTTGCCATCCCGGTTCGTGATGCTGTTCCGCATACACCCAAATTAATTGCCAGGTATACTGATCCCGTTAGAAGAGGGTATTTGAGTCCGTTGGCGAAGACTCCTGAGGAGAGGAAAGAGTTGATGATTCAATTGTTGAAAAGAACACATCCCTTAAATAAAAAATTTTGAGATGTAAAGGGGTTATTTACTTGTGACGTAATTTTGGTCGTGTGTTCAAGGAGGGAAGGCGGTGAAACTATTTCCAAATAGGGATTTGTGAAACATTTAAATTTTTTCCAAATATTAAAAAGCCTTTCCCGTTTTTCCTTCCCCCTTTTTTCTCATCCGTAAAAAAGTATCAAAATCAATTTGAAAAAGCCATGTCTGACGCTCAAGCCGTAATCGTACGTCCGTCTTCTTCTTTCCTTCTCCTTGTCCCTTAAATTGTTGTATGTATCGTTGTATTAGGAATTATACACAGACTTTATCCAAAAAGTCCGCTCAAACGCACAATTCCAAGCCAACGGGATCTCTGAATTAGATGACTTGGATATCGCCAAATTCATGGTAAACGTGAAAGGCAAAGAAGACGTGGCGTTGAAAAGAATTGAAGCGACATTGGTAAATGAATTCGATTTTTTTATTATGAGAGTTTGTGTGTATCGTTTTTTAATGATTGTGTTTTTATTTTTATTTTTTTTTTGTTGGTGTTGGTGGGTGTGGGTGTGTTTTAGAGTTGGAGAAAATCTATAGATTTCACGAAATTGTTTTCCGAAGATTTTTCAGAAATCGCCGAAACCGGGAAAATCCGAATCTGCGTAAAAGCCAAAACACATTATCCAACCTTATTGAATTCCATTTAACATAATATGTTTGTTTGTTTTTTTTTTTGTTCTTAGGGTCCAACAAAATCCGGCGTGCCCGTGTTGATTTGGACGGCGTCACGACACAGACCGACTGATTTTCCGATGGAACATACGGTTCGGTATATGATTCGGACGTTTGAAGAAAACAAGAAATCTGGGTAAACCGTTATTACATTCTTAGTTTAAAGATTGTGTGTTGATAGTTGTTAATGGTTTTTTGTTTTGTTGTTTGGTGTGTGGAGAGTGATTAAAGATAGAATCTTTGGAATCAACGACCGAACTGGAATGAAACGAAGTAACTTGGACCCTGTGTTAATGCGTACGATGGTTACGACTTTCAGTGCCCATTATCCCGAGGTAACCCTTCCACCGTCTCAAACATCCCTCCTTCCATTTTTTTTTTTTATTGGTATTATTGAGTAATTTGCGTGTTTTGAGTAGAGATTGGAATTCGGGTTCGTGTTTCCTACGAGTTATTTGTTGACTGTTGGGTGGTCTGTGATTAAATTATTTATTGATCCGGAACACGCTAAACGCGTAATTCAACAACCCTTTCCACCTTTATAACCAAAAAACTAATACCACAACATAGATCCAAATGTACACCGAAAAAGAATTCAAATCCGAAATCCTGAAATACGTGGAAGCAGAAAACTTGCCAAAGAAATTAGGTGGGTATTTACCGGATTCAGCGGCGAGTGTGAGTAAAGTCTCGTTGATTGACCCGAAAGATGACGTGAATGCGGAGGAAGTTGATCCGAAGATTATTGCTGATATGGTCAAGACTTTGGGTGATGTTGACAAGACTGAAGAGTAAAGGGATGGGTGGAAAGTGGTGAAAAGGTTCTATGAATAGTTGTTTTTTTTTGTTTTTAAGGTTCATTGAATTTAAGTGAATTTAAAAATAAACCGGATTGTTTTAGAAGACCGAGATTTGGGACGTGTGTGTGTGTTTGGTTGTGCAAACAGGGGCTCTGCCAATTCCCCAATCTACCAACAACACAAACACAAACAATCCCGAAACAAACGAAAAAAATGAACTCAATATTCGCAAACATTTCACCAACTACCAAACCCTCAATCTCCGGAACCGTACGTATATTCCCTTTACACACCAGCCAAATAACTGTAAATGGAAAAAAGTTCATAATTTCAATTAAAATTGAGTTTTTAGGACCCAACACTGGAATTCATAAAAAAATGTCGGGAAAATAAACACTTTCAATCCCTTAAAATCGACGAATTATCAGATTTAGAAATTTCCAAGTTTTTTGTGCATTGTAAATTCAAGGAAGTGGAAGCATTAAAGCGGATTGAATTTACTTTGGTTAGTTAACTACCTTTTTTTGTTTTTTTTGGGTTGGTAATGATACGTTTGGGTGGTTGGGGCTGAGATAGAATTGGAGGACAGAAATCAATATCGAGGAATTACTTACCCAAGATTTCTCGGAAATTGAATCAAAACGGAAACTTTTATTCTGTGTACGTATAAAAAAAAATCATCAATTCACAAAACAACACACAATCCTTTTTTTTTTTAAAAAAAATCAACATTATTTATTTATTTTGTTTGAGTTAGGGTCCAACGAAATCAGGCGTTCCCGTTTTAGTTTGGATAGGTTCACGACACAAACCCACAGATTTCCCCATGTCACAAACGATTCGATATTTTATAAAGATTATTGAAGACGCTAAACGATCCGGGTAAAAAAAAAAATAATTCCTGTTTTATATTAGTTTTTTCAAAAAATCGAAAGTTTGATTTTTAATGTTGTTTTTTTTTCTGGTTTTGGGTTTTTCGTTTGGTTTTGGATGGTTGGAAAAATAGAAAGTTTAACGATCGAGTGTTTTTAATATTAGACCGACTTGATATGAAGAAAGAAAATTTAGATCCCGAGTTGATGCGGACGATGATTACGACGTTTAATACGCATTATCCTGAAGTAAATATCACCAAACATCCTCTTCTCTTTTCCTCTTCTCTATATCTATATCTATTCAACAATCTAACCCCCTTTTTTTTTTTTTTTTGTGGGTTTGTTTGTTGTTTGGTTTTATTGGTCGATGCGTGTTTGCTGTCGTTTTGGATACAGAGACTAGACTCAGCGTTTATCTTCCCAACGAGTTACATCCTAACTCTCGGCTGGACTATGATAAAATCATTCTTAGATCACCAACAAACTTCGCGCGTGAAAATGTTTACTGAAAAAGAATTTATGAGTGAAGTTTTATGTCATATTGAGAGGGAAAAGTTGTTGGTTAGGTATGGCGGGGGGTTGGAAGAGGAGTGTTGTTATGATGCGCGTGGTGTGAGTTTGGTTAGTTTTGATTTGGAGCATGAGGATTGTGAAGGTGGGAAAGAGAAAAAAGAGAAGTGTTGAGGATTAGGATCGTGGAGGATGGAGGGCCCTGAGAGTATGATTGGTTTTGTTGTTTATTTTTGTGATTTTTTTGTATAGTAAAAATTTGTGAAATTGTCCATTAATGTTGCTTTGCAAAGTTGAAAAAATATTGCGCTTTGTGTTTTTTTTTCCCCCCTACAGAGACTGACTGTCGACCATGGAAACAAAACGTTTTCTATCTCAATGGAATAAAAAATTATTATTCTGCGAAGACGGTCGCTTCCACATAGTGATTCAAAGCGAAGTAAAAGGGAAATGGGCGTCGTTTATCAACCACCTCCAGTATTGTCGAGTGGCAGGTTATTTTTGTGGCTTTAATTTACGTGTTCTTTGCTGGGCTGAACGTGTCCGATTTCCATTTCGGGATGCGTTTGGGTGCTGGGCGGTAAGCAGTTGGTCATGATGTGAAAGGGATGTTATACCGAATTTTGCACCTTTATTGGTGGTAACTTTCAATTGGATCGTATCTTCAACATTTTTACTTCATTTTGGAAGAACTCTTCACGGAACTGAAATTTTTGCTGAAACTGCGCCAGAAACGATTTTTTTTGCAACGTCAATGATATGAAGAATAGGATAACAAATTAATCGTTCTTGATAAATAACACTATTTTTCAGTCAAAGTTAAATTTATGAATAAGGGTGGATACCGAACAACAGTTTACAGTGCTTTACAGTGCCATTATCAAAGGGGTATACTTCCATGGGCGAATTTGTATCCAGGTTCGAAAAGTTGTTTTTTAAATTCTAAGAAAAACTCTTTACTGGTTCGCTGCAAAAGTTGGTCCGTTGTATTGTTTTTATTTAAAATCATAACTGATTTAATCTGTCGAATAGCAAGGACCTGTTTTTTCTCCTTGAAAGCCTGCTTTTTCAGCTCAGACTTTTGCTTCGTCCATACACCCGTCATCCGGACCTAGCTTGCTTACGCAACTAAAACCTAATAGAGGAGACAAAGGATTCCTGGAAAGTTTTTGAAACGTTAACGGTTTCGCGGACAAAGTTGCATCGCTCACCTTGGTGTTAGGGGGAAAAAGCCGTGGACAGCCCACACTTATGGACAATGGTTTGAAACACAAATTAACAATTAAAAATCGGAAATTCTAATTTGTCTTTGCTAACCTAGGAGGATATATCCGTTCGCAATCCGGCATAGTTTTGATCCAATTTGATGGAGCCGTCGTAACTATTCGCAACTTGGATAAAAACATCGAGACGAGAATTTCAACTATCCCTTCCCCTTCGCGTTCTGTGAATGATTTGATTACTATCAGCAACCGCGGAATTTTGATGGTGTGGACTACCGCAGAGCACAAAATTCATATCGGATCGGGCGATCCTGGCGTTCTAAAAGTGTTGGAAGGTCACGATTGCAAAATTGTTAAAGTTGCAATAACGGACGATTTGTTGTATGTCGTTAGCGTCGGTGAAGATAAAAAGATTAAGGTTTGGGAGCTGAATACTGGAATATGTCTTCAAACCTTCTTCGAAGAACCAACCGATCGCATTCCGGTGCCTTCTCAAGCTAACCCAACGCCATCTCCGTCCAGAAAAATGAGCTCCAAACGTAAAAAAAAATTGCCGACTCAATTGCTGCAGCAACCCGCTCTCGAAGATACCGCCAACGATCTTGATGTACCTCGGCCAAAAACGGTTTCATTTTTGCAAGGTCAAAAGAAACATTGCGACCGACCATATTATGAAGGTGCATACGAAATAATGGTTCCGATGATGAACTTCATTCGAGAAAAGAAAATGGAGAGAGTGCGATTTTCGGGTTTGATGACGGTATTAGCCAATCAGAATCTTAGTTTATACTCGTCGGAGGAACAAAAGCTATGGAGAATACCGTGCAATGATCTACTTGGTAAATCGTTTCGGGGGATTAAATCATTGTGCATTTGTAAGGATTTGCAGAAGAATGGGGAGCTTTTTGAAATGTTTCGGATTTTTAATTTCTGGAAAAAGAATGGATGGACTGTGGAGCTTCTATTCGAAACGGTATCCAAATGCTTCGACGAATTTATTTGAGTTTAATGAGACTTTTTTTCTTAATAGGATGACATCACGTTAAACATCATTGCTCAAATATTGCAGAAAGATATTCGCCAAACGCCAAACGTACGCTCTTTCCTCCCATTTTTCGTTATTACTTTTATAGTTCTTTATACTCACTGGATTTTCCAGCTCTTCTCTGCTATTCCTGTTCCTTCGATTACAGTCAATCCCCAGAACAACAATACTCAATTTACTAACATTCAGCAATCAGCGACAACGAATCCTCCTCCTTTCTATCCCCCTTGCAATGTAAAAAACGTCAAATTCGAAAACCACATCCCCAATGCAGTGTTTCGCCCATCTCCGTGGCATTTTAGAACCCTTTCGTCAGATGTGGTTAATTCAGGAACGATAAATCTCACTCCTGCAGAAGACTCGAGCTTTCTCATCGGCAATCCCGGAAAAGAAATATCAGAGAACCTGTGGAACTCAAATCCAGGTGATTCGGTCGAACCGGTACCACGCGTAGAAGGTGGAAAAGATGGAGTCCAAATCGAATCTCTTTGGCCACACGAACTGTCTTTTGATCCTTGGGACACTCTTGTGAGCGAATATGGAACTACACCAGCGAATGCGTTGGTCCCATTCATTCCAGGAAACGTGGTTTCCTCGGCATCGTTAAACGCAGAGCCTGCTCATCCCCCGAATGTTCAGAGTATTCCAAATCACGTCCCATTGGCTCAGACGAACATTCACCCTTCCACATCTTCAACCACTGATTTGGATCTCTTTATTAAAATGTTTTACGCTTCTCAAGCAAGAGCTCATTCAGCCTCAACGACAGGTTTGCCGAACGAATCCTCCACTTCGGTTCCTTGGAATACAGATGGATACAAATTTAACGAACGCGAACCTTTCGTGAACGATGGGATTGCGCCAAACTTGCTATTATTGCACGCTAACGAAATGGACGCAACGAGTCCAACTCCACGCAGAGTGGATGTTTCGACGATAGCTAGTTCATCAAACAGCTCGGCAAAGGAGAAAATCAATCGATCTACACATGATACACCTCAGCCGTACCGCATGTTAGTGTCAATTTATTTTTATTGAGTTTTTCAAAGCTGATAACATTTTGAAATTTCAGGGGAGCGTACAGTATGGGAATTGTGATGGATTCTCCGGAAAATGCAACGCAAACTCAGGAAAACGAAGCGGCTGGAGAAGTCGCTCCAACCGATAAAGGAAAGCAGAGAGATGTGTCTGAAAATTGCTCACGCTGGTAGTCTTACACTATGATTATGCTTTTGCCAGTTAAATTTCTAAATTTACTCAATTTATCGTTTTTGAATATCTTTTTCTATATGGATGTTAGTTACTATAGTTTTATCATTCTTTTGTATTTTGTATTTTGCATTTTAGTTTTTTTTTTCTGTGTGGGTTTTAAAAGTTTGTTGTTTTTTTAATTTCGATTTATTGTGTTCGTGATAATACATATCATAAAAAGTCAGAAAATCAGTCAGTTCAAATAAACTATCTATTTTCGTCTACTCCAATTCTCTACTTGGAAAATCTGTCGCAGTTAAAAAGGTACGGTTGTTTCCCAGGTTTAGTCAAATTCTTCGGCATCGTCGGTTTCGATCCAACACAGTATCGGGCGAGTTTTAAGGTGGCACTGAAATAAGATTAGACTACCTTTTTGTTGATGTGTTGGTTCTGAAAATCGTAAACTTCTGGTAAACGTTCTTTTGAATTGAAATCAGCGGACAAAGCAAAACGCTTTGACTCTTGGCAAAGGTATTTATGCAAACATTGGATAAAAAATCATCCACGTAAATTGAATCCTACAACCCTAAAAGTGCCGCACAACTCAGCCTGTACATTTATAACTCGGCTCAACAAAAAAAAAAAAGAAAAAAAGGTGACCAGGCGATCACGTGCTTCGTGAGTGAAAAGCAAACAATGTCTCGCACTCTTTCAACTTTCCCCCCACTTAACAACGATCTCCCCATCGCCCCCGGGCAACCACTAGTTGAATTGAGTCCACAGACATTTAAGGACGCTACCGACAAGGACACACAACAAGTTAATTTAGAAAGCTTTACCTCCGCGTTCGTTTCAAACTTATTCGTCACGAGAGATCCAGCGGTTGGTTCTTCTGCAAGACCCCGCGAAACTCTTAACTTTTCGATGAATATCGGTGGCATAGAAAGTAACCGGCCCCAGTGAGTTTTGGTGAATTTTTTATTTCCCAAAACTAACTGAATTGTTTAGCCTCCCCGCGTTTACAATGCCAAAGTTCTTAGACGGACCGCTTATTAACGAAAATTACATGTACAATCACTCAGCGCCCGAGCAGTTAAATTTGCAAGTTCACCCAACGCAAATTCCCACCACAGCAATTTTGCCCGCAGGCGAAGTTGTTGCAAACATTCAGACTCCTCCATTGAACGCGCTACCTCAACAAATAGACCTAGAAAACGTTGATATAGCTTTTACTACCTGCCTAACTGCTAAATGAGATGTTCTGCGACCTGGAATTAATATTTGTATAAAGTTCTTTCCCTCTTCGCCTTACATCTATAAAATTGTAGATTATAACCAAGAAAAAAACACACTTTCGCATTATTATCTTTATATTTTTCCTTTGGACTTTTTATTTTTGTATTTCGACATTGCTTTTTTCGTTTTGCGGATATGTTATTGATCAAGATCTTATAAGTGAATAAAATTATTTTTCGACTTGGCTTTTAAAATTAGACGTTTTTTTTTGATTTCCTCTCTTCGATTTCAACAATGTCCTTGGGAGTCGAAAATATCTGAGTCAGTCTGACTTTCTGATTATTAATGGAGAGAAGTAACATTTGTTAGTGAATGCCATTGGTACAGAGTCAGAATGTAACGAGAAATTAATAAATTGTCATGTTTAAAGCATTCTATTCACCATTCTGCCGTGCTCAGAAAAGTCAGCAGTTTGTGCTACATGTCCCGGAATTTTCCGTTAGTCTTTGCGCTCCTTTTGACATTCGCAGCATCCCTCGTATTCGCAACAGCTACAATTACTTTCGGAAATGATTCTCTAACATTGAAACTGCCTCCCTGCGATTCTGACGATCCATGGAGACCTTGGTGCAGCCGAAAAGATTACGCACAACGAGAATTTGACCCGAAAACTCTAAAGGTATCGACTTGCCAATCTCTAGAAACCCCCGTTACATGTTCAGAAAACACATGCTATGCTTCATCGTTTCGCACCGAAACTGGAATGAGTGCATGCACAATCGATTCAGTTTTTCCCAACCTCTATGATTTTCGTGAAGTAATTCTATACAATTTCATCAATAACTCAAGGCCGATTGGTACTTTTGATGGGTTTAAGTGCTTAGAACCAAACACATGGACAAAAATCGAGGATGTGAGTAAACGTAACATCATGTTGGAAAACCAGAAAAAAGATTTCGGTGGATTGTGTGAAAGCTCAGCAGAAGGGGACGTGCGATGTCAGGTATCAGTGTTCTCCAGGAGATTCTGTTTTTGTCGGCACGTTTTGGGTTTCAAACTTTTCTCGAATTGATGTTGGCGACCCTTGCACAAACATTGATACACGTACGAGAACAATTATAATTGGTTGCAGCGTGGGCGCCGGTGTTATTTTGTTGGCGATTTGTATTTGGTGGGTGGTAAAGCGAAACGCACTTCCATATCTCAACAAACGACCTTGATGTTTTCTTTTTTTATTTATTCTTACGCTCTTGAACATGTGTATTCTAATGAGAGAATAATTAAAGAATTTTCAGATATATACTATTCTTTCAAATGCATTCTTTTTCAATTCAACTTTTTACCAAAACCAACAATAACAAACTTCTTATCGAAAATTATAACAAAACTTCAGTCCCTCGTTTATTTTTTGTACCAAATCGCCCAAAGACCCATGATCAATCCAAACTCAACATTTGGATAGCCGTTTTCAATCTGCTTCAATGTATTATTTTCTTCGCTATAATCACAAACATACGCAATCGTATAGTCCCCCGCACACCAAACTTTATGCACACCATTAAAGATTCCATCGTGAATCTCGCTGGTTCCCAGGAAATAACGCAGTCTCCACTGTCCAGATCCAATGTGCGTCAGTTCAACCGGATGAGGATTGAACTGATACCTGCTAAACTTTATCTTTCTCAAACGACACCGTCGATTGGTAGAGATAGCATGTAGATACTTTGAAAGAGAGCCAATTAACGATTTTGGAAATTCGATTCCAATCGTAATCGAAGTTAGCGTTGAATTCTCCGAGATCTGATCAAAAATAACGCCAATGTCGAGCTTTTCGTACATAAACTCCAGCGTCGTAAGGAAACTGTGCCCCGGTGAAAAGATCTTGTATATTTCTGCCGAATCGATTGATATATCAAGGTGGTTCAACTTTTCGATTTTGAATCCCAGCGATTTCAAGTTCGGCGATGACCGTGCCAAGTCGTTAAGTTGAGGTAAATTCATCAACGAAATGTAGACCTCGAGTTTAGAAAGGTTGCGACAAGATTTGAGACCTTCCAACATTCGACCATTGAACTCCACCGATTCCGGGCTGTCGAAATTTATCAATAATTTCAATGATGTTAATCTTTCAAGGCATATGGAGAATTTTCGATAATCATTCGGCGTAATGTTTCCAAAGACGTATATGTACTCTGGTTGAAAATCAATGAGATCTGGAGAAAAATTAAAGAGTGTGTGTACAGAGCTCGCTGGTAAACCCCATATCGACAGTGAAAAATTTTTAATTTCTTTACATCGCCTAATCGTTCGAAGCGTTTGCTCGTTCGATATCGTATTGGACAACCAAACGCTTTCAAAGCGATCCAAAAGTAGTAACTTATTTAACCGATTCGTGGCGGTTTCGCTCCTCAAGTGATAATCTCGTACGTCAAGTTCTATCAAACGAGGCAGCTTTTCCAAACACTCAAACACACCCTCCGAAATAATAATTCTTGCATCCTCCATAAAATCTACGCCAATTCGTGCTTTAATTGAAAAATAAATTCCCCGCATTCTCTGCAATCCTTCCAAACTATTGAAGAAAATTTTCTCGGACTTCTATGTTTTCCAACTTGTATTCGGTGAAACACAAGTCCAATTGTTCAAGTTGAGTTAAACTCTTCATTGCTTCGGCGAGGTCCATTAGAGTTTGATCGCAATAACCCATCGTCCAGAGAGAAAGCGTTGTAATTGCGGGGAAGGCGGTCGAGATTTGCTTCGTAATCGGCGTAAACAGCTCAGGCTGAATAATCGACACAAACGAATCCTGAAACACCTCTATCTCAAGAAAATTAAGCCGCGGACAGGGAATAAATACTTCAAACGAAACGGTTGTTTTTTCACGCCGTAAATTTAATTCAAACATCAACTCCTGTGCATGGGAAGTTAACTTTTGACGCAACGGTATATTATTTTTCAAAACTGTAATCTTTTCGTTTAATCTTGTGGTGCGCAAATTTAAGTAAGAGAATATCGTAGGGGTAATCATGTCGCAAATACGTTTGGAGGACATACGAAGTTCGTACACGCATTTTCGATTAGAAGTGAGAAACGAGACGACTACGCTAAAGATTTCGAAGGGTATATTTTCGAGTGTTAACGATTCATTCTTCATTTGTGTGTGGCTTTAAATTTAAATTTGGCCACCACGAAATCACAAGACCAAACATCAGATTAAAACTCTTTATTTTTATCTTTTGTACAGATATACGAAGAAGTTAAATGTGATTCTTATACCAAATCGCCCAATTCCCAAGTATCAATCCAACCGCCGTATTCTCATACCGTTGCTGAAGTCCCCTCAACACCGCATCTTCCGAACTATCCGTAAAAACGTACGCGATTGTAAAGTCACCAACTTTCCAAAGATCATGAATAGATCGAAACAAATATTCACCTTTCGTCTGACCTGAGGAGTCTGTGTTGTATAGAGCCCTAAGTATGATTTTAATGATTATTATATTCTCTGCGAGGAGATTGCAAACCAGGTCAAAGTCGTTCTCAAGTTCGTCATACCAAAAACGTACAAATCTTTTCAACCCATGCGAGTTGGAAAGTACCTCGTAAACTTTGTCTTTATTAGTTATGGCACGATCAAGTTCGGATGATGCAATAAAAACCACGAGTGATTTTAAGTTCGGAAGGGAGTGTAACAATTCATTAAATCGACGTACAATTTTCACGGGAACGTCTAGGGATAAGTTTGATATCGTTTGGCAGGACTGGAACGTTTTGAGTAGATTGTCCGCAAATATGGGTATCTCGTACATATTGTCTATCCAAGTTTATAGATCGTAATCGATCAAAATTCACTTGAATATTTTGATCACTATCAGCGGCAACCCTCCGTTTATAAATATCGCGTCCGGTTGGAAATTGATTGACGATGGTGAGTATTCAAGAAGCGTGTGAATAGAATCCGCTTCGAAAAAAAATCCGTCGATATGTCGACAACCCGCATTGAGATGCAGTTATGAACTCGTTGTAGCGTACTGCTGCTGACCGTCATGTCCCAAAACGAGATGTTGGTTAAACGCTGGAGATCATTCAGCTCATTCAAGATAATCGCGGGTGCCATCCGATACATCGAAATTTCTCAATGTCAGGTCCGATAGATTTGGAAGTTGCTACTTTCAACAACTTCGCCCAGATCAACGAATTTCGGTGCCTGGTCTAAGAAACGACGATTTATTGAAAATGAAACCAAACGCTACTGCTTCAAGCCTTCCAAACTCCGCGCAAACGCTTTGCGACAATTTAAATCCGTCTTTCTCCAAATGCAGAAAGACAGAGTCAATTTTTCCAAATTTGTCAAAGCTTTGGAGAGGTCGTTTGATTGCAAAACCCAATCGTCGAAAGATTTAATGCGATATAAAACGCCCATTTGAGTGGAAATGGGGATAAACAATTCGGCATCTGATATAGAAATCTGTGCAGTTTTGAACACATCAAGATTTAATGACCTTAAACTCTCGCATGGAACGAACAAATCGACAGGTTCAATCGTAGTGTGCTGCAATTCCTTAGCGGCGACCGATGGCGACAGTTTAAGATCAATTTAAATTCTCGTGAGAGCGATTTAAATTTTTGAAGGAATTCTTGATTGCTTCGAAGTATTTCGACAAGCTGAGGAAAGTGTGAGGAGTGGAAAAGGAAGAGAAAATGTAAGTAGTAATTATATCACAAATTCGTTTTGAGGAAAGGCGAAGCTGGTAGGTGGATGTGCGTTTAGAGGACAGAAAACGTGTAATGCCGTTTACAATTTTCACCGGTAGATCTTCGAGTTTCACGGGCTCGACTGTTGACATTTATTGCAGCAAAACAAGAGAAAAAATCAGCCTTGAAATGAGAACGCGATAATTTTTGAAATGCAAGAATCATATATTGAAAAATTAAACTGATTATACCACTGACTTTTTATACCAAATCGCCCAATTTCCATGTATCAATCCAGCTTCTACATGTTCATACTTCTCTGCAAAACTCCTCAATCTCTCACCATCCGAGTCTGTACAATAAATATACGAGATCGTAAAACTCCCTTCTTTCCATAGTCTGTAAACTGCTGCAAACAACATCTCAGTTTCAGGTACGTGAGAATAACCGATTCTGAGCCTCCACTTTCCAGAACCGATTGATGAAAATTCGGTAGGGTTTGGACTGCTCCGAAACTTTACAAACAAAATACTTTTCAATCGAGAACAAGGATTCAAATTGCATTCATGTAAAGCCTGATGAACGCGGTCGATCATCGCTCCGTCTAAAGCAGTCCCCAAAGAGATTGCAGAGAGCGTAGCGTTGATCGCCATCAGTTTGCAAATTAGGTCAAAGTCGCTTTCAATTCCATAATAGAATAATTGCAGTTCTGTCAGAGACTGTTGGGGTGTGGAGAGCATACCGTTGATTTCTTGTGTGATCGTGCCTTCAAGTACGCTTGCGTGAATCCGAACCGAAAGAGACTTCAGATTCGTTAAAGCATGTAATAGCTCGTTCAGTCGTCGCATACTTTTTGCCGGAATCATGACATCTAGATTTGTTAGCGTTAGACACGATTTAAGTTGTTCAAGTAAATTATCAAACGATTCGGGCGTTCTTTGGCAATTTATTAGTTCGAACTTTAGAGATTTCAAACGCTCGAAATGGATCTGAAACAGATAATTTCTGAAATCGGTCAATGCCATGATAATTTCAATCTTTTCGGGTTGAAAATCGGGTTGAGATGGTGAGTACCCAAGAAGCAAGTGTAATAATTGCCCTTGACGGTAAATTATATTCGATATATTCACCTCACGCAATGATTTGCAGCTCCGAATAGTTTGAATCGTGCTTTCGTGGACGATCGTTTCCCGAATCGAAAACGTCTCAAGTCGATCACAATCTAATAATCTATTCAAAGACTTCGAGGTTAATTCAAGGGATAAGTCGGTGTTTCTAATCGCTAGTTCAGTGAGCATCGGAAGTTGCTGAAGACTCTCAAACACTCCCTCAAGATCCAAGTGGCGATGATCGCTTCTAAATCCAAAAAAGTCGAAGGTAACAGAAAACGAGCGAAGCTTTTGCAGATTTCTTAAACCTATTGAAAGAGCGCTTTTACACGACGAATTCGACATTGTCACCTTACAAAACGAAATTTGTAGCTTCTGCGGATTAACAAGAGTTTTAAAGGTATCGGCCAAATCAATCAATGTTGTATCGCAGTAGGAAATCGACCGGATAGATAATTCGTTCAACAGTGGGTAGGCAACGGTGATTTGGGTGGAAATCGGAGTGAACAACTCTGGATTCGCGATTGAGTACTGCACCGTTTCGAATACATTAATAGTCAGAGATATTAAATTGTCGCACGGAACGAGCAACTTTGAAGGTTCGACGGCTTCTGATTGTCGTTTCGCGTCTGTTAATTGTAAGCCGAAATCCAGTTCTTTGCAAAACGTTTTGAATTTTTCGAATAATTTTTGATTATTTTGAAGTGTTTGAGCGAGCTGAGGAATTTTTGAAGAAGTGAACAGGAAGTAGAAACTTGAAAACCTGTCGGCATCGAGTAATTCGCAAAAGCGTTTCGACGCTAAGCGAAGCTGGTACAGTGATTTTACATTGGAAGAGAGAAAAGAGACAATAACGTTGAGAACTTCCACCGGTAGGTTTTCCAATTTCACCCGATCGCTTCCAATCATTGTTAGGCAATGCCTTTTTCAATAGCCAAATATGCCTTGGAAATATGATCCGTTATGTAATCCAAATACCTAATCCAAATCCGCATCCGAATCACAAATGAAATCAACTAAAATCAACCCTCTCTCAAGTCCAAAACCATCCCCTCTTCAACCAAAAAGCTCAATCCACCAGCACTCGCAGCATAAAAGTCGAGGTTCGTTGATCAACGAATCACACTTTGGTTTGAACGAAACAGACGATAATAATTCAGATGAGTTTACGAATTCAAAAGTAAGGGCTTGATTATTAAAAGAAAATCTTGTGCTTATTTGTTAATTCCCAAACTGATGTGAAATTTAATTGATTTGGTGATTTTTGACTAGAATTTTGTTTTAACCGCAAGAGAACTTTACGCAATGGACGGAATTTCAACCTTATCAGATACAGAAATTGAAAAATGGTTGATATCAAATAAAGGTCACCGTGGGAAAGCCTTATCGGCACTAAGCGAATCACTGGTACAAATCGATTATACGTTACTAAGTACATTTTAAACATCCGACAACTTTATTATAGACATGGAGAAAATCACTGAATATCCCAAATCTATTATCAACCGATTTCTCTGAATTCGAAGCAACCAGAATGCTCCAATTTTCCGGGAAAGCAGTTGATGGTACACCAGTTTTAATACTGAACGGCGCGCAAAGGAAAATTCCAAAAGATTTTAAAGAACGTGACAAAGAAATAAAGTTTTTCTTTTACGTTTTAGAAAAAGCACGAGTTGATGGGTACTTTTTGAAACGCACAGTTTTGTTTTTTGACTAAATGATTGTGTTCGTTTCTTAAAGAATATTCAAGGATCAGTTGATTGTTATAATTGATCGAACGAATATGTCTAGAGCACAACAAAGCGACGCAGCTTCCATTCCACCAACAATTATTCCATTATTGCAAGTAAATATTCAACGTATTTCAATATCTTACACACCTCTAATATTGATTCAGAAACACTATCCTGAAAGACTCAAATCGATGTATATTTTCCCAAACAGCACAATGTTTTGGATGGCATGGCAAATGATTGTTTTATTAATAGACAGCAACACCGTTAAGAAAGTATTTCATTCCGAATAGCTGCGATTTCTTTTTAACACTACGTGATTATATTGTAGATCTCGTTGAAAGATAACGCAAACTGTTTGGTCGCATTAATCGACAAAGAAATGTTACCGGAGAAATACGGCGGGTCACGAAAAGAGATCAATGTTTCCTCACAAATCATAAAATCAAATTCTATCGACCTTATGTCTTCCTCGACGACTTCCCCCGCATCGTCAATCAACGTGTCAGGTACAACTCCCACCGTGCCAGATTCAGCGAACCAGAAACTCATCGGGTCGCCCACAACGGTTGTTGAAGCGATTAGTGGTGTTATCGGTGCAAGTGTGGTTTACAGTAGTGGGATATTTGGTGGTTTGCTTGGAGGAAATGTCAAGGGCACGAATGAATCTGAACAGAAGCAGGTCGTAGTTGAAGAGATTTGGTGTGCGCCGGATGATTTGGAGAATTAGAATTAATTCACCTGTTTATTATATTTTTCATTTTGTGCCAAAATCGGTTAATAAACAGTTTGCTTTTATTTATTCATGTTCAAAAGGGTTAAAAATTTGTATTTAAAGGAATATTTTTTCTTTGTTTAATATAAAGGGCGAAAAGGAGATAAAAAGTTCATATACTAAAGCGAAATACACTCAAACGTACAAAAAAACCCACAATAACGAAAAAAAATACAAATTTTCACAATTCTCGATAAACCGACAATGAGGAATGAAAGTAAAAAAGAATATGGCAGTCTCCGAGTATTTTTTTTTTTTCTAAAGAAATAATCCAAAAATCCAAAAAGAAAAAAGTTATAATAAAAAAAACAACATTAAAACGACAAAAACAGCAACATCATCACCAGTATAAAGCACACGTACAGGTCCACTTTTCCAAACAACCGAACGAGCTCCTCACTGCATACCCGCTTGATTTTGCATTTGCTGTTGAGCTACTTGCTGTTGCTGCTGTTGAAACTGCTGGAACTGCATTTGCTCCAACTGATACTGCTGTTGCTGCTGAATACTCGCCGGTGGTGGTGTATTCTGTGGCGCCTGTCCAGGAGTATAATACGGCACCAAATCAATCGGACTCCCCAAAACAAAACTCAGCCCCAACTCATTCTCCCGTCCCTTCGGTACCAACCTTCCAATCGCACCCTCCAACTCCCGCTGTCTCTGTTCCAACTTTAACGTATACGACTGTATGTACCGGATATAATCAACGGAGCGACGAAGTATCACTCCTTTATTGGGTTTATTCTGGGTATCGTTTGCGAGATCGGGAAGTAGGGTGGCGAGTTCTTGTATTTTTTCGTTGATGTTATCACGTCGTCGTCTTTCTACGGCGTTATGAGATTCTCGGCGTCTTCTGCGTCGTTCGTTCATTATTTCTAATCTACTTTGAAGAATTCGATATCAATTTGTTTTATTTTTTAAAAAAAAAATTAAAATTAAAATAGATACCTAGCGTCCCCCATCTCTGATACTAACGCATCAAATTGACGATCATCCAGCGGTAAATCCCCAAATCCACTGGGACTTCCAAACGATCCAAACGACGACGCCGAAACACCGAATCCTGAATTCACAGGCATAGACATTGAATAAAATCCCGGATTGTTACTTCCCGGGATCATCTTTGGCGTATTGCTTCCATTGGATATATTTTGCACTTGTCTGTTTTTTACATCGATAGGAGTGGAAGATACTAAAAAAAAAAAATACAATTTTAAAACCAATTCAAGTTTAAAAAAAGTACATTCAAAAATACCAAAAGGGGAGTTTAACGATCCATTCGATCCACCCTTCATCATATCATCATTGGCCTCCGGATACTCAGTCGGATCATGCGGAGAAGTAGAAAGCGGCGACATTAAATTTACAGGTATATCCAGTGAATTCCCATTCACTTGTCGCAGCGCGTCATCCGTTAATCCAAAATCACCCGTTAACCCAAACTCATTCGATAACGTATCAAGCTCCTGCTTGATATTCGGGTACTGCAAAAGCAACGCTGGGTCGATTGCCTGAAATTGTTGCATTTGTTGAGGAGGGATAGAAGTTTGAACTTGTTGGAACGTTTGGAATTGCTGTTGTTGTTGTCGAATTTGGTTCATTTGCGATTGTTGTTGTTGTGGTTGTTGGAGAAATTGTTGCATTGAGGGATCGAAAATTTGGCCACCTTGAGTCATGATCATTTGTACAGGTCGGGGTTGCATTTGTTGTTGGAATTGTGTTTGTTGGATAAACGCTTGTGGCTGCTGGATAAACTGTTGGGGTGTGCCCGGTTGCGGGCGTTGCTGAGGGAATTGAACTGGTTGGGGAATCATAACTTTAGACTTTTTCTGATTTTGATAAATAGAACGGGAAAATGCAGATTTTGATAAAACGAGCGAGATATTGGGAGACCTGTTATGAAAAAGTAAAAGGTTAGTCAAATGTCCAGGATTTGAGGCGGAAGTGAAAAGGAATTAAACAAGAAATAACGGATCAAAAAATGCAAGAAATAGAGAGGGTTGAAATATTCATTAAACACATAGAATATCGAGTCTTATCCACCCAAGGTTTCAGCATCAAACAGGAGGGAAATTAAAAAGGAACGGCACCAAACAACTGAGACATCGACCCAAGTGTCGGACGGAGAAATCATAAAGATATTATAAACGATGGAGAATGGATACCACGCCCATAAGAAAGGAAACGACACTTTCAAGGATCAAAGTTTGAACGGAAAAATAAATTGAATTTTTTACCGAAGAATTTGTAGGAAAGTGTACAAACTCGTCAATCATGATCCTGGAATTAAAAGTGATTTCGTTCACAACTAACGCTTCGTTGAGCAGATTATCGTGAATGTTCCGGTTGCATTGAAATATATTTTACACTTGCTTTTTTGATTTACTTATTTTAATTTGGTGCAATGATTAACATGACGTCACAAAGATCAGAAAATTTTGGAATTTGATGCAATTCAATTTATTCGTTCTTTGTTTCCATTAACTGATGTTCAGATCTGACAATCTTTCACTTCAAGTTATGCCCAGAAGATCAAAAGAAGAAAGTTGAGATAAAACAATCAAACTGATAATTGGCATGTGACGTTAATAATTCTGATATTCAATTCTCTCTCACTACCAAAAATTTCAATTTTCTAAGCTTCAATTGTTCAACTTACTAGATATGATAAAATTTAAGTTATTTCTAATTTTAGTTTTACTAATAATCTATGATTTTTTAAATTGTCATAACTTAATATGTAATTTAATAAATCTTATTTTTGGTCATGACATGTCAAAAATTTTTGTATGGGTCATGGCTGGGCAGTCATGACCCAAATTCGTATGGGGTGAAAAAAATATCCAGATATTTTTTTGGAAGTTGCTGTGACAGGATAGATATTATTTATTTTGCTTCTCTATATCCGCGTTGATTTATACTATAAATTTACCCCTTACAGCGTTCCTTTTTCCCTTTCCCACTTCAACCATTCCATTACTGCCGGCCCTACTAATTTCCCAATTGCGGCATTAAAGTTTTTAAAAAATTTGTTTATTAATAAATAGTTTATTATTTTTATATTGAAACTCTTATTGAATCCTTTTAGTTGTTTAGCAAACTTGTCCGCGGCCAACTCTCCAATTCCCAACAGCTTTCAACACTCACTCCACAATCAGCATAAGAAGAGTTTCGTTTCCCTCAAAGAAGATTCGCCTTCATTTTTTTCTGCATTTGCCAAGCACGTTTGCAATCATTCTCGTCTTTCATGAATTATTCTGAATTACCTTGTGGTATTCTTGCCTGTACAATTTCATTCTTTTACTGCTAGATTCAGAAGCATCGGTAGGGATTACTGCGTAGTATGAGTTGGTTGGAATGAAAGACTTAGTCAAGTTGGAATCTGGAAGTTGAGCAATTCACATTTTCATTGACGCCTATGCTCCCCATCCACAATCGTAACAATTTCGAGAATAAAAACTAATCTTCCTTCTGATTTCCACCCATTTCCACGGCATGTTCTACTGATTGTAGACTCAACGAAATTAATAAAATTGAAACATTATAAAAATAAAATATGGACAATGAGCATTATTTATTTCTTCATAATACTTTATATTCACTGGTGTGTTCTAATAATCATCCGTTGTGAATCTTGCCTCTTCCATCCATCTCAACAAATTAAAGCAAATTTAAATTCAACACACAAAATAGTTCTAAAATAAAAATAATAAATAATCAACGCTTATCTGATAACATAATAAATACACTTTCAGCAGATATTTAAAGCTCAAAGGAAATAGTTGGGCAAAAAAAAAACAAACAGGAACTTGGATATTTGCTTTGGGTCACGACACCACTGATTTTGACATGGGTCACCAGTCATGACCC
>JADGJK010000316.1:0-23737 GCA_027600645.1 Nowakowskiella sp. JEL0407
GAGAAATAACAAGGAATAAAGTAAAACAAATATAAAGAAAAACTATATCTATAAAAATGTTCAAAGTCCAAAATGTCTAAATGTCCATTTCCAACTATAATTTACAATTGGCTTTATTTCTCTCTAATTTAATTTATATTTCTAAAATTGTGCTGTCAAATCAATAAAAGCTATTCCACGTCATTTGACTTACACAGTTAACCTAGCTATTTTTTTGATAGTCATCATTATATTGTGTGACAAATTAGTATAAGTTGTAATAGAGTATAGGTTAAGAGAGTTGATTAGATATGTAAAAGTTATTAGATTTTCACCTTCAGAAAACGAAAAAAATGTTGCTATGCTTGAAGAAGCTCTTTAGTAAACAGTTGTTTGATGGAAGAGGAGATTTCTGGTGTAAAAGATAAAGAAGATCCATTGTAGAAAGATTATATTTTTGACATAGTGCAATCAAATATTTTTATGTTTGAGATGCTTAATTTAGATTTACTGCATCACAACAACTGTATTCAAGAATCTTCATTTGAATTTGATCCAATATTATCAAAATCATACTTTAGTGATGCCTTGTAACTCATATCTGTTGTATAGAATGGAGAAGTGAAAAGAGTAGGGGCGCATTCAATTTATAATAATAAAAAGAGACTAAATTCATGTTACTATTAAGATGTCAATCCAGCAAGGTGTGTTATTTACGCCATTTTTTCTGTGGCAACTCTTGCCTTTAAATTTTTAGCATGGACGAGTTTTACGGGCTCTCTGTAACTTGCGCAGCCCCTCCCTAAATCTTTTTTAACCTTGCTTTAGGCCTTGGTGTTCTTTATCTTGATTCTCATCTTCTATTTCCTATTGAAAATTAAACGCGTACAAACTGGAATTAGATTGGAAGAATTAAACGCTGTTCCGGACAACCTCAGAGTTACGAATCCTAGCGCTGCTGCCTCTTCTCAATTTTATGAAGATGCTGATGACATTGTTCCAGAATTCGAACCTGCTCCGCGCGAACTGAAACCAATAAATAAACCTTTTCACAAGCCGTTTGTGGTGGACGGGGATGATAGCGACGCCGATGAGCATCAGATGCTCTTAAACGTTTGATTATTGTGGCGCAATGTACATTTCAAGTGTGATATTGAATTTACCTTAATCATTTTTAATTCATATTCTTTGTGATTCCAACACTGTTAGTATGTCTCTTCTGATCTTTATTAACCTTCGCCAATTGAAATTCTGCTATGTATCACACTCTCAAAAATCTTGTCCCAAATTGGACATCGCAGAATCTGGGATTCGCTAGTATGTTGCGGACAGCAAAATTGCTATTTTTAAATGACGAAAGAGAAATGTTCTTTATGAATTTGTCTAGGGATTCATTCAACTCGAAACTTTAGTTTTCGACACCCGAAACGATCTTTTGTAACATTCAATATATTTTTTTTCCATTTTCAGTATTAAAATTAAATCGAATCTATCCAACGATCATGAGGAAGTATTCGTACATCTTCACCATAAACACCAAGTTCATTCAAATAATCTACAATCGAACTTTGATATTTCGGTGGTCCACATATGAATATCCTTCTACTACTTCTATCCCCTATCAAAGGCTCAACAATATCCGATACGCTCTGATCCGTAATTCCCCCATCATGCACATATCCACACGGCAACGTTACGCTTCTCGTTGAAAAGGTGAGTGGTGGTAACGGTGATCGACTTCCATCAAGATTCACTGCTGCTGAATCGTTGGCTGTGGAGAATCCTTTCTTTACAAAGTGGTGGAACGAAATGTGCCGTGGATATGCTAATGTTGAGCCTTCCATCACATCCATGCCGTAAAGATCGTCGAACGATCGAATAGAGTTTATAACGGTCATCTTAGTGCTCGAACTTAATCCGTTTCGCGGGTGTGTTATAGAAAGTGGAAAAAATCCAGATTGATTAGTATTTAAATTCAATCCGACCGCCCACCCATCATAGTACTTCATCAAAGTATTTATAAGGAAAAGAAGAGAAGAAATAAAGAATAAAATTAGAATAACAGTTACGTCAAGTTTTTAGCTTAGTTACTTACGTGTGCTTTACAAATTATTCGATCATTCCGCCTAATGGTAATCTCATCAGTCATTGTGCCTTGATAATCAGCAATTGCAATTAATGGTTCAAATAAAGGTAACAACAGAAACTGGACGAGCTGTAGAAAGGGTAAGAGTCCTGATCCTGCTCCGAATAGTATTATGTTATCGGGTACCCAGTTCCCGTTTGCCTCATAGATTGCAAGTGGTTTATGAGGAGCAAGAAGCGGCGCCCCAAATGGACCGCGAATTTTTATTTGTCGATCTCCGACCTTCTGTCGGGTTAATATGCGAGAAACGAATCCGTATGGTATTACTTTCACGTATATCTCAAATGCCGCAAGATTCCCGGAAACTGGTGTGTAGTATCTGGACACAGGAGCCGATTTACCGGAACGAACTTGGATTTCCACACATTCGCCTGGTAAAAATCCGTCAAGCGGCTCTTTATCTCGTAGATCGTGGGGATATAGCAAACAGAATCGAAGTCGATAGACTGGGTTAACGGATTCTGATGATCCTGCAGCTGTGATTAATTTTTTCTCAGTAAGTGCATACCGCCGATACTCGTTACGACTGAACAGGTGACCAGTGGGCACATCCGATAAAGATCTAGTTGAGCTCTCCTTCGAAGTAGGGTACGGTTCTGGGACAAGCTCACCAACCACCAATTGTGCTAACCGCCGCAATGCAAGTTCGGAATGCACGTGAGGTCGTCGAGCCTTAGTGACTCGTTTCCAATCTGAATTTGTAAACGCCGGAGTGATTCTCATCTGCGCAGCAACGGTATATTGGTTGATAAGAGACATATCCACCAAATTCGTATTGCTTCCATTCGAAGATGAGGAAGTCTCCGACCTGAACGATTGTTGTTTTCGGAGTACAGGGATTTTGCGGTTTTCAGATTGCTCCGGTTTTGGATCAGCTGGTGTAAAATCAGCAGCATCAAATCCTGCCTCATGCCAATAGTCGTTGGAAATGTCCGTTCTAAGAAAAAAAAATAATAAGCGCAAACTGTCGATAATAAACAGAAAGTAAAATACCCCGCTGATGAAAATATAACGGTTTGTCCTCCTGGATGAGATTTCAACCATTTTGAAACATCGTACACATACTGCCCATTTCCAACTACCAGTAATTTTCTGAATTTGTCAATTAATCAAACTCATGTTTTTAAAACAAAAAGAAATCACTTACCCCTCCGCGATTTGCTGATCCAAAGATTCCCACGTATACTTTCGCAAGATTCCTGTCAGGCCTGGATCGACTTCAGGAAGGGGGATCTCTGTATGGGTAACGGTCATTCGTGTCTGTACCGATGTGTTCTTTACGACTGATACGTCCGGTTGAATGTAATATCCATCTTGATTTACGTTTACGGTTTGAACTCTCTTTTTTGTTCCAGTTGCTACAGGATCTAGTGGAACAACTGCTTTCGCTGTCTTCTTGCCATAATCGTCCACCTTGACTCGCTTCTCCACATTTCTAATTCTCAACCAGAAGAAAATTTCCAAGAATACGTATAACGCTACCCAGAAACTAGATATTCCAAAAAACAAGTACCAAAACACCGCACCCCGATCATCTCTGTCGACAAATGGATATAAGTGATCTAAACCTAGCCCGACGTTGACAAAGCTCGTCAAAAGAAGTAGTATACCCATGAATGCATGTATTCGACGTGATATATCTCGTGCACGAACGTATTTTTCATTCATTAGCCCCAACAAATTCAAAACACCCAACCCCACTTGAATGATAACCAGTACGATCAAAATAAATCCAATTATCGTATGTGGTTGGTCAAAATCCACGCTGCCAACGGCAATTATGATCACCGCCAAGAATCCCAATACGCTCGTTGCACCAACGATTTGCATTCCCATGTGAATGAACAACCAATTTGGAACACTTCGAAGATATCGCGACCACAGCACCGCCGACGGGAATAAAACCATAAAAATCAACGACATTCCCCATCCGTGAATTGTTTTATTTTTGAAACTGGAAACGTCGCCCAAATTTCCCGTTCCACTCTGAAGCAACATTTGCAAATAGCCACGACGATCAAAACCATGATACGAGAAATATTCACTGCGAACGTTTTTGGTTGGTGCGGGATTGAAAGCCCAAATGAGCGGCTGGGGAGACGAAATTTTGATACTAGGAATTTCTTCATCGGAGGAAGCCGTTGGTCTCGAAAATTCGCAATAAAACACTCCATTTGTAAATCCACCAGTTAGTGGTTTCGTCAACTCCAGTGAGACGGAAGCGGGCTGTATAGTTGATTTTGTTAATTTGAAATAGGAATTCTGAGATAAAACATACAGGAGGTCCATAATTTTCAGTTCCGCCACGTTCAATTATGGTAGCGTTCACAAAGGATCCATCTAAACTGCAAACCACGAAACCTTTGTCCTCCACCATACTTTTTTGAAATCCAACAGCAATATATGGCCAGAAGAATGCAGTTTTGTTGATTTGAGATGTGGGTGTATTTACAAATGGTGTGATTATTGCTAAAGCCATGTGTAGTGTTTCGTTCCTTGTTGTCGGATTTACAATTTGCCAGTGCAAGGTCACGTTGAAACTGACGGGAGAAGAAGATGAGGGTGAAGAAGTGTAGAGTGTCAAAGCACTGGCAAACTGAGCGCGGACTTCAGACCATGGTCGAACGGGGAGTAGTTGGCCGTTGACGAGCGACGTGGATATAAATAGAAGGATTAGGGAGACAATTCTGAAATACATAGCAAAAATCTCAATCGTCAAAAGAAACTCATAAACAACTGAGAGTAAAGCCGAAACTTATTCGAACTTGCTCCAAGTTTCTTTCCTGAAAACGACTTGTGCGAGATTTTTCGGACGACAACTTTGCACAACAAGGTGTCTCCCTTGTCTGCCTGGATTCTAGCCTGAAGCAAAATTTTAAAGTACATGTGAATGATTTTATTTCATGTTTAAGTACAGAGTTCTTATGTTTTATATCATCGTAAAGCTTTAATTTCGTAATATTCAGGCCACCTTTCGCTGTACAGTACCATTTGCGAATTGGTCCTAGAGATCTATTGAGATGGCAAAGGCCCTTTGAATTGCTTCCATTTCTGTACTCCGATTAAAAATCCACTCAATTGTGTTATGGAATTTCTCACCTTGTGATTCAAAGTGTTAAAATCAGATACGACAGCAAGTTGAAGCAAGTAAGTCGTCAAATGAAACAGCTCTACATCGTTCTGTCGTGTTAGAATTGCGTTCTTGAAAGGAGATATTTTCAGTCCCTAAATCAAATATTATCAAAAAAGGCACTCGCTTTTACTGGTTGTTATTACACTGGAAGGATTCATTGCAAAATTTCGACTCAGATCGTCAATATGAATCGTATTTGATGCTGAAAAATTAGGAAATTTCGACCAAATAATTTCTGAAATGATCAGCATTAGCATTGGAAGCATGTACCAAAACTTGGCTACTTCACCCAGAGCCTTAACTTGATGCTGAACCATTTTACCATCAGTTCGTCGCGTGTTTATAGAGAACATTGATGTTTTATCCAATACTACAGCAAAATCAGAAATCAGAATGAAAAACCTCTTTCACAAAAATTAGGCTCACCGAATGCAATTTTGTAATTAGGCGAAGTAAGCATTCCCAGTTCCGTAATTTTAGCTTCCAACCATCTCCAGCTAGTTTGACCTGTAGATTTGAAAAAAAAAATTAAAGCCAATGTAATCAAATAAAAAAAACTGTACGTACTCCAAATAACAATGTCGTAATATGCTTACAAAACAATTTTATTAATATGCCGTTAATGAACCAAAACCGTATACGTACGATAAACAGCTGCCTATCGCCCCAACAGAATTTCAGCACTTAATAAAATACGTATCACTCCAGATTAGTGTAATATTACCAGCATCTCATGTAAACCAGGTCTACCGAGTTCCCAAACCTGCTCCGCCGTACTTTTACAGTCTTGAATATAAATTACATTACAGATATTTTACTGCAAATAAAATTGATAATTACCAAACAGAGTATAATCCAGGTCCAGTACAAGCAATTTTTTACCTGGGCGAAGATCGTTTATTATTGTGATTGTTGTCTTATCAATGAAGTTGTCAGCTAAGCGCGGGTTGCTGGTGAAAGTGAGAATTGGTACCTTTGCGATGGTTTCTTGAAGCTTTTTTCTATCTATAAAGAAAAAAAATCTCGAGATAAGAGACACCTCTGAAAAATCGCTGAAACGCACGAATCTCCATTCGATCCAAGTGGTCGGTTGAATAGTCAAAATCGTTCTCAACGAAGATTGTTTTTGATAGATTAGTTCCTTTAAAAGCATGTTCCTCAGCAGTTCCCAGCATCGAGAATGGTTTTACTATTTTGATCGAAGGTTTCTGTAAACAAGGTGAAATCAATCATAGATATGTATCATTATCTATCATTTGACATACATGATCTTCTTCAGCATCAATGGAAGATTTAGCGGGACTGGAAGAAAAGAGAAGTGGGAGAGTAGAGAGTTCCGCTTCGTCAGAAGGCACACGCGACTTGATTAGACCAAGTATTTTCTGACGTTGCGCAGGAACTTGAGTCAGCTCCTCCAGCTTTGCTTTCAACGCGGATACAGTGGAAGATTGGGGAAGGTGAAAATTGAATTTTTTACTTTAAAGAATTAACTGATAAATACAAAAAATTTGAATGGGAAAAACCTGTTCCAAAGAGCAGTAAACTCAAATAAATCTTCAACGATAGACTCCTGCTCAATGTCCAAATCGTCATCCTCCAAAATCAGCACCTCTTCCTCAGCAAGACTTGTCATCATTTAATAGTCGTGCAAAACAAGCCTCTTTTTTTTTCGTCAACCTCAACATTGTTTTTTCGCTTCGTCATGAATCTTGATAATTTAACCTATTTAGTTTACTTCGAACGATTGAATTAGTTTTTTGCGCGACTTTTTTCACTTGGGGAGCCAATTTTAAATTTTAAATTGCGTATGTTCTTTCAAGTTGTAAAGGGTCGCAAGATAAATATCCTATCTCGTTCGGCCTTTGTTCTTTGAACATCCTGACCGAGTAGTATGAAGTTTCTCTTGTCAGCATTTTCCACGTTCACTGCTTTCTGTGGTGGTTAAAGCCTAGAGGGAGATTTACAAACCTTTCCAATAAATATTTTGCATATCGTCAATTTGTTTAAGTCATTTTGTTAGACTTGTGTCAAATCATCCATCCGTATGCGACCTTACATGTGCTTGCGTACTTACTGCTGTTAACGCGGGGATGTAATGCAATTCGCCGAACAGTCAAGAAGTGACAGAGAATGTGATCACGTTTCGTTCCCACGCACAGTAGACCGGTCGGTGACTGCAAAAAAATTCGGGTCATTAACTCACGGCCCTGTTTTGATTCTCCTGCAACAGTTTTATTTGCGGTGACGGCGAATTTTGCGGAAAACAGGTCCCGAACCTTCAATTACTTACGGCACTAAAATACAAATCCGAAACCGCTCGGAAAAATAAATGACGTGAATAAATGCTGCAACCCAAGTAACACCAGACACAGAACCGAAAAAAAAAGATGACATCTGTTCGTGATGACCCCATAGAAACACCTCAAGCTATCTCTGAGAACTCCTCAGAGGTTACTCCGCACTCCTCCCACACGTTAATACCCAGTTCGAAGCCAAAACCAACTATCAAGTACTCTAAACTTTCAAATTTCAAAAACTGGCTTGAAAGATTGAACAGAGGTGCTATCGTCGCTATCATCGTTGTGGTTAAAGCTATAATGGCCGCTGTACTTATCGGGATTATATTCGGTATTCGTATGGCAAACTCTCGGACCTCACCTCCAAAAGGCGGAAAAACGTTTTATCTGGGCGGTCCCGAGTACAATCGGACAACTGTTGATGGATCCGTACAGCTTTCACCGGATGAGAGTGCTTTATTTGTATTCGAAAGCAAGCGTGTGCTGCGAATGGATACAGCAACTGATCGAGTGGATGTCATTTCGCTAAACTCGAACACCTCTGAATCGCTGATCTCGCACAGAGTGTTCAACAATGGTGCAACGTTCGTGACATGGAGTACAGTAAACCTCACTGTCTATGAAGGCTACATTGTTAATTCATCCACCGTTTGGCTTTGGGACTACCGGAGGGGATCTCTTGACAGATTTTCATTGGCAATCGACGAACCTTTTCGTGACACGCTATTACAATTCTATTTTGTGAATACTACGCATTTTCTTTTGAAGTATACATTTTCCAAGACTGATTTCGCAGGGCGAAAAAACTACCTATCGTAAGTGTTTTACTAGATTCGAATTCGCTTTGAGTAATCATGTTGGTTGTTCTTCAGGTTAATGAGTTTGGACTTTGTTTCAAAATCAGCTGTACCGGTCACCTCATCCGGTCAACGCTCTTTTTGGAATAATCTTACAAGTTTCGATGACGACTACATGATCACCTCTTCGTCCAACTCGCAATGGTTATTCATCGGCGGCAAAGTCCGACCTCCAGTACAGACGTCCAACAAACCCTTTGTTTTTCAGATCAGTGCGTACGACTTACAGTCGCAAAATCTTACAACTCCAACAACCACTTACAATTACGATCTGTACGGCGATATATCGAATGGAACGACACTATCACAGTTTCAAATTGTAACTTTAAAGAATGACGAGCAGCGATTTCATATAAAGATACAATCTGCGTACGATTTTTCAACCCCGTACATTGAACCTTCGATTCTTACACCCACCGTCACTGGATACATGATTTGCATTATGGACGAAATTCCTGTATTCGATAAATTGAAGGAAACAGCTTACGCCGTTCAATATTCGTCAGATTTTGAATACGCTGCGTTTATGCTTGATGTCTATTCGAGAAATAGTCCTACGGTCGCGATAACGAACGTTGGGTCGTTGGATATGTGTAAGAAGGCAGATACCAAAATGACTGATCAGTACGTGCTGGGCGATTTGGAACTAACTGCGAAATTTCCTTATGAAAAGGTTAAATTGCTGGTTTTGAGTGCTGGAAAAAAGTTTTATCTGATCTTTGAAAAAAATTTGATAGCCTTTGCTTGGAATTGATAGCATATTTTATATTTATAATTCTAAATTTAACTTTCCCAAAAAAGTATAGATAAATAGTGTCAATAAATCTTTCAAACGTTGGAAAATATTTAATCTTGCCCAAATACAAAGCTTAAGCAGCGGAATTTCTATTTCCCTTTCGATTTTGGTGAAATTTTGATTCTAAGCAAATTTTCAGAAATAAACCTGTGTATATAATTTCTATTTGTTAGATTCCAACCGGAGCTTATTAGAAATTATCTTTGTTTGAAAAATTCAAGATTGTCAATTTTCTCCGAAAAGTTTCTTCTTCTTGTTCATTTCTTCAATTCTAAAGCATTTTCTTCTAATTTTTCTGTCAAACGTTTCGTTCCTTTCCCGTGGTTTAAATCTTCTCTAATCGGCGTGACCTCTTTGACGATTTCTTTCATCTCTTCCCCGTCTGACATTTCCTCTTCTTCTGCAAGTCCAATAACTTCTGTTGATGTGGCTTCTTCGTACAAAACTTTCTCCCTTTCGCTAATATTCATTTTTCATGGGCTCTCCCGAGACATCCATCAAAAGTATCTGATTGTCTTTCTCAATCAAGATGATGCGGTCCAAATAACTATCCTCGATTTGTTCAAATATTTCCCAGTACTTCAAGCAATCTTTGTGAAATGCACCTAAAGAATGTTGCAAGGTATTTTTGCAATTATGTTGAGTTGAGCTTACGCAGCGAAAATAACATCTCCAAAAACGAACCAAGAATAAATATCGCCCATGCCATACAGACTCTGGAATTTTCCGGCTCGAATTTTCTGCAAAATAATACTCGTTTCATAAAATTCTCAAACTTAGTCGAGGCGATTTCCGCATCCGTGCATTCAAAAAGTTGAATCTCTTGCAATTTGAACAAGAAAACAGCAGCTGCTGAAAACCGTGCAAAGAGCGAATTTGAGAGTTTGTCGGGTTAGCTTAATCGAATTGGCCGCACAGAAAGAAAATAATTTTTTAGTTACTTAATCCAACAATTCATCCCGAAACTTTTTGATTTCATAATCATAGAATTTCTTAGAAAACCCAAAATCTAACGGAAAATTGGTTTTACCAAGGTAAATATCCGAAATGCGCAATTTAAAGACCAAAGAATCCATCTGATGGTTTCCTGTCGACGATTAATGCAACAAAGTCGATTGTGCGAAGTGTAACCATTCTTTCCGTTCGTTTTTGAAGTTGGAAGCGAATGAGTTCACGAATTGCATCACTGCCTTGATTTCGAGACAATAGTCGGAGAGAGTTCATGTCTTTACCGGTCCCATGGCATGCAAGCACAAAAGAGCTGCGAACTAGGGAACCAAGAAAATCGTTCGAATATGAATGTGAGTGACGTTCAATTTCTGTAAAAAAATGCCGAATTTCGCAATACGTTCTCCTTAAGTGGAGAAAAATTAAAAATGTGAAAACAAAAATAAATTTCTGTTTTCGGATTCCTTTTAAACTTACTGCTATTGCATTATTCCTTTCTTGTTAATCTTTTCGATGGATAAATTCAAAGTCACAGCATATCTTGTAAATCGGAAGTAAGTCCGCGCACACGTAAGAAATTCTTCATGGCGTTCAAAAGATTGAAGCGCAATCCGTAGTGAAGTCTCGTATTCGTCTGGAGATAGCAATTGTTGAAAGTAGAAAGGTATTGCCTCGTTCAGATATAGCACCTCGCCCACTTCGCTTCCAGACTCAAAACAAGATCACGGAACAAGGGAGGAGATCGTTTTCGGGCAGGGTTTATTGCCAAAGTTTCTTGCGAGTTCGCGATTGATATTGAAGTATTGAGTGTTATTCCGCAATGAGGCGATTTTGAACGTATTGCTTGATTTCATTTTTCAACCTTACTAGGTTATTGTGAGCAGCAGGGAACATCTCTTCTAATTTTTCATCGGGATCCTATCATGATTTTTCTTTTTTCTTAGAAAAAAATAAAATAAAATAACGGTATCCCAACCTGGTTTCCCCAAGTTTTGCATCGATTTTCTCAGAAAATCAATAATTTATAAACTCACCAGATTCAGCATATCAGTTATTTGATTGTAAATCCTGTGATATTTTTCTTTAGTAGCCACGGAATTTTGTGTAAAAGTTGCGCATTCATTTGAAGTTGCACACTCTTCATGTATCTCAAGTAATCACTGAAATCGATGTTGGGATATTGTGAAGGTATTATCGGATTGGAAGTGGATTTATTTCAAGCTCCGTTGTCGAATGACACTTTTTTCGGGAGCCAGATGGAATTTGAAAGCAATCAATAATGAATCTTTCTTTTTGGAAACTATCATGTGCGTTATGTTTCAAGATACAATTAAAACTTCGTTGTGCAGTTTTGTTGTTCGCCACAAATGCAGATTTCAAAAGTGCAGATTCAACTATTTATTATTTTTTTGCCACTCGCACATAGATAAAATTTTTTATCTTCAAGCAGAATATTACATAGTTACTACAAATATCACAAGAAAAACGTACGTCTGAGATATAGATAAACAACAAAAGAAAATAGTGAGAACTTCAAAGAGGTAAAAAGGATGGGGTTTTTAAAAACGGATAAAAGGGGAGTATGTTTCTGGAGTGTTCTCGATTATCGTTTACCGATGCATATTTGCATTCAAGTTTGCCAGCTTTCTCTAACGAAATTGAACTTTCCGTTCTTCAAGGCACGCTCTTCAACTCGCTGCACCATTTCCTCCGGTCCAGCCGTAACCACACTGACTACACCAAACCGATCCATCCTTTGCTCCAAATCGTCAAACAGTTGGTTCCAATCTGGTCGGTTGTTCTTGAAGTTTAGTGCTTCGATTTCAGGGACTTGCGTAACGATTTCATCCTCGATCACTTCTGATACGATAATTTGTTTGTTAAATGCGGTGGCAAGGAAGGTTAGTGAGGAGCCGAGGATTAGTGCACCCGCGCAAGAAAGGGTGATGGGGCCCCATGGGAACCAGTAGAAACACAAGAAGTGTCGAGCAGGTGAGAGTTTAATTGGGGAGACAACCAAACAATCTTTGAAGTCGTAATCAAATAACATGTTGCGAGCTAGCACGTAGCAAGCTAATCCACCGCCAAAGACGAGTAGACAGAGTAATATTCTGAGTAGTCGGGTTTTAAGGGGAAGTTCGGGATAATGCTTCGATGGACGACCAGATGATTTAGATCGACTTGTGGGTGTTCGAGATAATGTTATGTTTTTGTTCAGTGGTCGGGAAAATGTGTTGAGTGAGTCAGTGGATCTGACGCTGATTTTGTTGGTTAAATAAGCGGAATTCGGGATCGTGACTTTGTGCTGGGGTTCGTATTTTAATTTCGGGTCGTTTGTGACATCAACGTCAATAATCTCGTGGACAACGGTTTCTCGAGTTAAATGTAATCTTGTTCTGACACTAGATAATCGCGAGGTTGGACTACATAAATCCACTAGCAAATCACGAAAGGCTAAAATATCGGCTCGTTTTTGGGCCACCCAGATTAAATAGACAGGGTGCTTCCGTGGATCGTTCTGCGCACAATATTCACGTAAGAACGGAATAATGGCCGCCATTCCTGTTCCACCACCAATGAACACGATAGCCGGGGAAGTTAAGTAAGCGGTACATTTGCTGCCATAAATTCCAGTAACTCTACCGCCAATTCGAATACCATCTTTATTGGTTCCTGCTAGATCGTGTAATTTACAAGTCCAACCGCCAGATTTTTTAATGTAGAGTGTGATTGCATCAGGGGAAGTTTCGTAGCTAGAAGCGATTGAGAATGGATGCCATTGAGTGGGGTCGACTTTGGGCAGTTGCACTTTTACCCAGTCTCCGGGGGCGTAAGGTTGAGTTGATCCCGTTCTGGGTATATCGACTCGCGTTACGACGTCGGAAACTTGTCGGAGACGAATGTAGCCCCATCTTTGAATGGAAAGGTTTGCAGAAAGTCGATCAAATATTAAGTATAGCATGGCCTACCATAATAAAGAGAGATTAAAGTTTGAGACAAACATATTTCACAGATCTACATACGCCAACAATTGGATACCACGCCATGTAGAAATGAAAGAATGCCGCCATCAAGAATATGACATAAATATAGTGCACATACATAAAGAGTCTGAAGTTCTTTCTACGAATTGGATACAAAGCAAAACCAGAGACAATAACCAACGCGACGTATGAAGTGATTCCCCAAGTTCCATTGTAACCGTACGGCATCAATACACCATCTTTTCCGTAAATCGAGTTGTCGGCTACGTGCGCAAAGAGATAGTACAGAGCGTGAAGGGTTTCAAAGAACAAACACAAAAATCCACAGTATATGTGAAACTTGAGTCCGATGTGATATTGTCCACCTTCGTTTCCGAGCATGGCTTTCGTGATAAAGTTTTCTCGTACAACGAATACGATCGCAAGCGCGGCGTCCCACATACCAACCCAACCGGCCCACCCAAAGATTTTATCCCATACCCAGCGATCCTTGGTCAGTGCGTGAGATTCGAGGTGCGGAACGGAATTGGTCGGTCGGTTAGAGATTCGATTGTAAACCGGAAGAACCCACCACACGATGTTGCAGATAAGAATCACCGACATGACCAAAACTTCACCCATAGATAAAGACGAAAATCCGATTTTGGGTTTCCAGCGAGGTGAGAACAAAGATTTTTTTTGATGGTGGTCTTCTCGCACGAGTCGACTACTGGAAAGTAAAGTGTGCGCCAAAACTGCGACCCCGAATGGAACATACCAGAACTTTAAAAGTTGGAGATATATGATACGGAAAAAATGTAAGATTCCAAAAGGGCCAAAAAAGAACTTTCGAAAAAGAACTACTTACAGCAATAAAAAGTGTATCAACAGGGTCAACTGTGTTTACCGTCATGGAGAGGTATTCTCCCCACTGGGAAATAGGAAAGTATGACATTGAGAAAAGCAACATCACTACTCCACACACGATACTGATTGTGCGAAGTAATACTAAACGAACCATCACTCCGAAAGAAATTTGTTCCCCTTTGGAGCTTCTGCCCGAAGTCAGCGTTCGACTGGCTTCGTTGGAACGATTCATGGAGAAGGTTGGAGTTGTTGGTGAAGTGTCCAGCATGAATGAGTTTCTTGAAGTAAAAAGAGTGAAAACTGCTTTTTTTTTCAAAGAGAAATGTCAGAAAAGGTTAGCGTCCCTTTTTGTTTTTTATTTATCGCAGGATGGAAAAGATGAGTCAAAATTTGATGCTTTCGAAAAACCCTTGCGATGCTTTGTGCAATCTAGGCAGAATTGTCGCCACCGATCATCACCTGATTAACATCATTTTCGCCAACTGTGTATAATCTGTGATGGTAATTATAATCTAAAAGAATCCCAGATATAATTAAGCTGAATCGATACTCTAATCAGAAAAATCGTTGGTGTGCAGAATAAGATGAAAATTTTAGAGTTGTGCAATTTTAGGGCATGCATTTATGGATACAAAAAAAGTGTGAACCCTTGAACAAAGGAGAAACGAGCCGCGTGGGTACGGAACGTGAAATGAGTGGGATTAAGTAGGATGGCGTAGGTTATCTAATAGACGCAAGGAGAATAATAAAAGCACATAAGAATTAATATGTCGTCATCAGGTAAAAAACGGACTGAATGGCAGAGACCGATTGCATTGCAAATGCTTTATAAATTTAAGAAAGGAGTCGTTACATCAACTGAGCATGATGGTGTCATGCGTTCACAGTTATGCTGTGTTATGATGGGGAATCCATTTATATTATTAAGATATTACATGATCTTAAACGAAATGCTCACAGTCACAGTGTTTTTCATGGTAGTAATGTGGGAAGATGAAAATACAAAATGTACTGAAGCGAAGTTCTTTCCTCATTACCACCGCGTCGATTTACCCCAATCCTCTAGTTGTACTTTTACCCGTTGGTCCCCAGGAAATGCGACGCTGCTGACTCGGAGCGCTACGCTCAGTGTATGTTTTGGCGTAATTTATTCACGATTCCATCTTCGGAAGTGAGCTATTGAATAAATTTGAAAAATGTGACTGATCATATTTAGTGCTTAATACTGTCATGTGATGTTTGTGCCATACATATGTTCAGGAAATTAAGACATTCGCTTCCCGCGAATTAGCGGAACAGAACAAAATACCCGGAGAAGGTTCAATTAACGATACAATAATGATGACTTGGAAAATTAGAACTCCCTCAACCGACGACGAACTTCGGGTTGGAATGGAACAATTGAACTTGGTGTTTGGTAAACCACCAGACGCCGAGTTCAACGGCGCAAGGAGCGAGTGAACAAAGAATGGACAGGCGAGAATCGATTGGGGATTTGGCGTGGAGTCTTGCAGCAAGGTTATTGCGGTCTCTGGCTTAACTATGCAGTTTGGGCGTTTTTGACGCTGACCAAGACAGAAGGATCGTTGAAGAAATTTATCAAAAATTTCGCAGAATTGAGCGGGATGCGTTTTTGGATTTGGTTTGATGTTTTTTTTACATTAACACACCGCGGTATCCACCAACATATGATGATTATGAATACTGGGAGTTCAATTCGATTAAGCTGTCGAAGAAAGAAATCCAGTTTGCAAGATACTCTGAAAATGCGAGATTCTGTATGTTTTGTTGGAATCCGGTAAATATCACTGCAGCACTCTTTTTCCAACCGCCAAGTTGTTTGATTTTGAACGTCGACACACATCCGGGAAACAAAATTGTATTATGTCTTAATTGTAGAGGTCTTTTTAACGGTTTAGGTGTGTGCATTGCGTTTGACGAGGTCACAGGTACCTATTTGTGGTTAGGAGTACAGTTGGCCTATTTGCGTATTTACAAAGGCTTCGCTTTAAAGCAGGCCTCCTGTTCTTGGCTCGAAATTCTCAATATGAGGCGGGATTATGCCTGTCTGATAGCAAATTACCTTAAGTTGTCCTCAATGACGAGTTGCGCGATTATTTGCCATCAGTTGAGATTTTAGAGCGACATTAACGTGCTGCATTGATCGCTAAATCTGCAGGATTGACTGAGAACTCGATTGCATACTGGGAAATGGATGAATGTGACTTTTCTTTTGGATTGATTGGCGAAAGAGATGACCATGACATTGATTACAGGGATAAATTCCAATACATTGATCGGAACGAATATGACAATGAAAATGAGGAAACTAGTGAAAATGAGCGCAGTGAATGAGGAATATCTGGTTTTTTTATCCACCAAGATGATTTGAAGAAAAGTTTCGTTTTGCTTTGACAAATAAAGGATCTGCGACACAAATTGGAGGGAGAAGATCAGCATACGTGCTAAGGATTTGTGAACGAAGCGGCATTAAGGAAATATATTCCAGACAAAAAATTTCAATACAGCTAAAAAAAAAAAAAAAAAAAAAAAAATTTTTTTTAAAGATTTTTAAAAAAAAAAAAATTTAAAAAAAATGTTTATTTGAAAAGTAAGAAAATCGTTATAGAGAATTTAAATGTATAATTAAAATTTTGTGCTTGGTAAATCTGTTGTTATCGATCGAGTCGAAGCAACTAAATTCAAAGATTATCCGAAATGGACGGATGTAAATCCTTGGGGGATTTTGGCGAGGAGGGTCTTAGCCAATCAACAACTCTTTTTTTTCCAGCTGCACGAAATCACATCCACGAAACAGTGGCTTTTTTTGTTGACGAAGTTTGACATTGCCGCGAAAGTCTAAATACGAGTTGTGATTATCAGGGTCTAATAAAAATTTTAGTTTCTCCATTGCAATTGATTGCGAGATGATTTCGGACCAACATAAATGTACAGTGATCCTGACAAAACTCGAAGCCTACATATGTCACTATAAATCAATTGGATCTATTCCGTGCTGTAATTGGGGAAAAGAGGTTCATGATATCGACTACAGGGATACATTTGGGGTATTGAACAGATCATCGAGCAGGTTATGACGTTCAAAGGTGTAGATAGGAAGAGAAAGCGGCATCTGAATGACAGTGAGGTGTAAAATGAGAACGGCGAATAATACATTTGCGCTTTTCTCATCTCTTCACTTAATAAATTTTTTCGATTGGAGTTGCAAAAATTGCTTTGCCAAAGGATGCCCAACATTTGACCCCGTCACTTTGGATGCTTTGGATTCGTCACAACACAATTTCAATCCACCCTTTGCACCCCGTCACTAAAGTGAATACTCAAAACTTCAGAAGTCCAGAGAAAAGAATGAGTAGTGAGGAGAAGGGTTTGAGAAGTATTTCAACGAATCATTTCGGAGAAATTAACAGTTTTTCTTAGTTATCAAATCTGCGGGACCAAATATGAAATATAGAGAAAGTTCACTAGACGATGTCGTAAGAAATACTTGGAAAATTAGAACTCCCTTAACCGAGGCCGAACTTCTGGTTGGAATGGAACAATTGAACTTGGTGTTTGGCAAACCACCAGACGCTGAGTTCAATGGCGCAGAGAAGCAAGAGTACCCTAAATGGACAGACGAGAATCGATTGGGGATTTGGCGTGGAGTCTTGCAACACGGTAATTACGGTCTCCGTCGAAACCATGCACTTTGGGCGTTTCTGACGCTGACAAAGACGGAAGGATCGTTTAAAGAGATTTATCAACAACTTCGTAGAATTGAGCGAGATGCGTTTTTGGATTTGGTTAGATGTTTTTTTTACGTTAACACACCTCGGTATCCACCAACACATGACGACCAAGAATACTGGGAGTATAATTCAATTAGGCTGTCTAAGGATGAAATTCGGTTGGAAGATACCCTGAAGAAACGAGACTCAATTTGTATGTTTTGTTGGAGAACTATAGGTCTCACCACAGCACTCTTTTTCCAACCGCCAAGTTGTTTGGGTTTGAAAGTCGACACACACCCGGGAAACGGAATCGTATTATGCCTTAATTGCCGGGGTTCACTAAACCGTTTAGACGTATCTGTTGACTTTGATGAGAGTATCGGAAACTATTTTCTGGTTGATGCGGGTGATTGTGTCGGCCTCAAACATTCCCATGGGAATATAGTTAAGTACCTGATTGCGATAAGAACAATTGCTCCCTCCTCTCGAAATTCAAGATACGACGCAGAAAGTGAGAATGGAAAAGCACTGGTTATTTTTGATGACGAGATGCCCGATTCTCTGCCATCTCGCGAGATTTTAAAGCGACACAAACGAGCGGCATTGATTGCACAATCGGCAGGATTGACTGAGGACTCGATTGCATACTGGGAAATGGATGAATGGGACTTTTCTTTCGATGTAATCGGAGAAAGAGATAGTCGTGACTTCGACTACAGGGATAAATTCCAATATATCGATCGGTACGAAAATGAGGAGGAGTGGGTAGGTAGTGATGAAGGTGAGAACGAGATGGAAGACAGTGAAGTCAGTGATGAAAGTGAGAGTGAGATGGAAGAGAGCGAAGATAGTGATGGAAATAAAAGCGAATGAATTTTGAGTTATTTTGGGTCATCTTCATGCAAATTAGTTATTTATTTGACGCAAAGAATAGACAAGCTAACGAGCTTTTTGACCAATGACTTAATTACGTCGGAGACCATATTAGGGGATTGTTTTTTCTTTTCGTATTTGTATTGTGACCATTGCGGTATCGGTTCAATAATAGAGAAACTGTACACATAAAACTTTTCTTTACAATTTTTCTTTCAAATGATTTAAAAATAAAAAAAAGAAAGTAACATTTATAATTTAGGTAAACGCCGGTATTCCAGTAATTCCCCTTGCCAAAATTAATGCATGAATATCATTTGTCCTTCGTACGTATTCACAGCTTCCAAATTCGTTACATAACGACTCGTCGGATATTCCGTTTCCACCCAACATGTCGCGACATTCTCGCAAAATATTCAATGCTTTTCGGCAGCTGTTTCGCTTTATTAGCGATATAATGTCTGGCGCAACTTTTCCGGAGTCCTTAAGTCTTCACGTCCAAATTGTTTTCTGATTTTGTTGATATAAATTAATAATTGATAATGTTACAGCATTATTTTTTTTTAATAAAATTGCACCTATTTAAGTTTAGTCACGAGCTTGTGCTAAACAAAATTCCGCTGCTCCTAATACACCCCACGCAATCCCACACCTAGCATTATTCAAATATCCAAACGACCCTAGATTGTACTAAACCAAAGAAACAATAAAAAAGACAAAAATTAAATATCTCACCTTCAATCCTTGTACATTTGGCAGCAAATTCTCTTCCGGTACTTCTACATCTTCCATCATAATCATACCAGTTGTACTTGACCGGAACGACATCTTCACTTTAATTACAGGTGCACTAAGCCCTTTCATTCCCTAAAAATAATGAATAAAATAATAAATAATAAAATTGAAATACTCCCGCCGATTCATGTTTTCTAATATGAATCCACGAATCACGTCTTGGCCCATACAATAAACACGTCCGCAATGGGGGAATTCGTAATCCACGTCTTGGATCCGTTCAATACGTAAACTCCATCTCTTTGGTTTCCATACTTCCCAGGTCACTTCCCTGGTTCGGTTCCGTTAGTCCAAAACATCCGAATATTTCTCTAGTCGCCAATATTTCTGTCGTTGAGCTTCGTTTCCATAACTTGAAAATAAATGCACACAACAGATACTCATATTTGAAAACAGTTTAATGTAAAAGGTTTTTTTTATTAAGCATAAATCGGAGACATAACGAGCGAAGATTGCACGCTCATAGCCGATCTATATCCACAAACAACCCACTCGACCTTGCAATCAAACCATTCGCAACGGACGAAACACCGGGAAACCCATACCCGTCAATAGTTGAACCCAACATCCCCATTTCCTGAATTCATTCATTTCTCAATCAAATACTAAGATTTTTGTTTAAAAATAAAAAAACCGTATTGTCATGAAAAATGACAACATACCTTGGTTTTCCGGCAGCGTATAAGACACGAGGAAATAATCTATCTTGACAATATTTCCTTGTCAAAGCTTGGATTTCTAGTTCATCTTCAGTTAATTGAGATGTGTGATTCAATGGGTCTCGCCAGCTGAATTCAGCGAGTTTATCTAAATTTTTGTCAGTTACAAGTTTCATTGGATATCGATATAGGGATCGCATAGACCACACAACTATAAATCTATATAGTTCACAGGAGAAAAACTCTTAAACAATACAAATAATTTCGAATCATTTCAAATCTTATCGTTTCGCGAAACTTTCAGCCTTGTCTCACCACCCGGGCTGTGTGCGTCGGACACTTAACCAATTCAAGCTTTTTTTTCCCTACCGAAAAAAAGAAAGAAATGGAAGTAGTGGTAATAATCGTCCTAATAGCCGCAACCTTAATCGGCGTCGTAATCCCAACCATCTACTGTTTCCGAATGATTAAAGGTATAATTTCCGATAATCAAGAAACCGCACGGGAAATTCTCGAACTGCAGAATGCCGGTGAATCGTATTCGGTTAGGTTACCGTTAGATGTTCGGATTCGGATGTTGAGACAAGTTCAGGCTGAACAGGCTAGAGCTGCAAAGGAGAAGAGAATTGTTATGAAGGCGGAGGATGTCGAAAAGATTCAGAAATTTGTTGTGGGTGAGGATGTGGATAGTGATATGGGGGCTGTGAAAATTGATGTGGAAGATTTGGATGTTTCGAAAAAGACTTTGGTGCTTGATTTGAAAGATCAGTCCGATCCCACGCAACCTGAAACTTCTTTGCCACTGACAGGTGATGAACAACCACTTCAAACGTACGCGAATCAAACTGTATTGCAATCTCCCGATGAGACTACTTTGATACTTGACAACCCCACGAAGATTCACAATGAAGACACAAAACCATCAACTTCTCAGACCAACCAGGTTATCAACGATGATATCGAAGCCGCAGCTCTAACCGCTTGTTCAATATGCATCGAAGAATTTGTTAAAGGAGTAGAACTTCGACAATTACCAGGCTGCGGACACAAGTAAATGACACAATAATTTTCAAACATCGGTTTTTAAATATCTAAATGTGTTCCTTTTTTTTTCTCCCCACGGTCGTTGTTAGATTTCACGTTGACTGCATCGACTCTTGGCTTCTCAAACAATCCGTTTGCTGTCCACTGTGTCGACGCGACGTGCGGAAAGAACTGGGATTGGAAGTAAATGACGAAGAAGATTTGCATATCGATCTAAGTGGAATTGAAGCGGAGACAATATTGATTGTTGCGAATGCGGAATTGGCTCAGAGGCGTTATATACCCCCACCCCGACCTCTTTATGGATGAAAAACAAGTTTTTACATTTTTTTTTAATTGTTTTTTTCTTTTTTCTTTTCTAAATTTGACCCCATATTGTGATTTTGCGTATTTTTTTTTTCTTTGATTTTTGGATTATATAGTATTTTTTTTTTGGAATATTTTGATAGTGTTGTTTTTTTTGTCCAGTAAAAATGAAAAGAAAAAGTGTAAATACAAAGAGAGAAAAAAAAGATATCCAAACCCACGCCAAGAAATAATTAAAAATATTAAAAAGATAAAAAGTCCATTAAAATCATTCCCGCCATCTTTAACTTTTAATTCATCCAATTCTTCAATACAAAATCCGCTCTTTTATCCCCACCATCCCTCGCTTTCCGATACCAATCAATCGCCAATATCCTATCCCGCTGCGCACCCCGAACTCCATTCTGATAACACTTTCCCATTTCAAAACACGCTTTCACATGTCCCTCCCTCGCCGCTTCACTCAACAACGAAAACCCGTACAAATCATGCTGCGGTACTTGCTCAACTTTCTGCACCGGTTGCGACTCTTTCTTCTTCCCACCACCTCCACCAAACGATAAAAAGCTCGCCGCTTTTTTTATACCGGATGGTTTCGGTTTCGTAGTACTCGATAAACTCGTATCACTCGCTCGTCGCTGGTGATCGTATTCTCCTGAATTTCCGAGTAGGTAACTGTAATGTTTCGTCGATTGCGGTGGTGGTTGGTTATGCGCCAATAATTGTCCATCGTGATCGGAAAAATAACACATGGCCAAGTTGTATTTCCCGTTAATGGACCCCATTCCGATTGATCGTTTGTAATATGACACGGCGGTGTTTATGTCTACTGGTACACCAAGTCCTTGCTCATACATTTCTCCGATCGCACAAACCGAATCTGGATTTCCCTTGATAACAAAAGTTGACAAATTTATTGTAGTAAAAGAAAAATGAAGAAGGTTATATAATACCTGCAATTCACCACGTTTAAACCATTCCATTGCGACCGCATAATCTTTATCAACACCCTCTCCATTCATATAACACATCCCCAAATAAAATCCCGCCATCATATCTCCTTTTCCATCTTCCCTCCCTTCTCCTCTAAACGCCTTCATAAAACAATCCACCGCTCTCACTTGATTCTTTGCAACTCCATATCCCTGTAAATACAACTTCCCCAACGCGGTATACGCCCTCACCTCGGGCTGCGGTAACGTAGTAGCCGCCTTAAAATACCACTCCGCCGCTCCCTCGTAATCAGGCACACCATCAACCGTCCCCCGCCCAGCCTCTAAACTCGTCGCAAAATTAAACATCGCCGGTACAAACCCATACACCTTGGCCGCCCTCTCAAACAACTCCAACGCATATGCCAAGTCCGGGACTCCATTCGGCACGCCAATCCCGTACCGATAACACGCTCCTAAATTATTCAACGCCGCCGGTTCACCTTTTTCCGCCGCCACTGAAAACCACTTCAACGCTTCCGTCTCGGATTTCCTTACCCCCATTCCGTTCAAATAACATTCTCCCAACTGTAACGCCGCTTTACCTTCACCCATTTCTCCCGCTCGGTGTAACCACGGTATCGCCGCTTCAACATTCACAGTAGTTCCTTTCCCATACATCAACGCAAGTCCATACTTTACATAAACTTTGGACAATTTGGTCATCGACAATACCGCAGTAGTATAACTAGTACCACTACCACTACTTTCAATCGATTGTTCGGCGATAACTTGGTATAATGAAAACGCGATCGCGGCGTCTTTCCGTAACCCGTATAATCCCTTTTCGTATGATTGCGCCATAAAGTATTGCGCGAACGGTGATTTGTGGGTTGTTACTTGGTAGTGGTACCATGGAAGTAACGTTGCTGGGTCTGTCCACATATCTGCGTATATTTCCATATGTTCGTCCACCAAACTTTAACACGGAAAAACAAACAACAAGAAACAATTAAAACAAGAGAAAGTTTAATAAAAAAATAAAAAAAAAACGAACTGGATATTTACCTGTTGAAAATATCTAATGACGCTTTCGTTACAGTTGCGGGGTTATACAGAAACCCAGAAATCTGCGTATCTTGTTTCTGGGAAGTTTTTTTTCCACTCTTCCGCGAGATAATTAGTCCCAATATACAATCCTTTACGGTCACGTTGCAAGAATACAACCCATACGTTTCCGGTAACGTTTTAAGTTTCTGATACGCGTTAAATTCCACGTACTCCTCATCATGTGACGATGGTTGGTCGCCCACGAAGAAAGGCAGGATTGATAAATCGTTTGTGCTAGATAACTCCAGCGCCATCTACAAAAAAACATGAGGAAATCGAAAAAAAGAGCCCATAGTAA
>JADGJK010000317.1:0-23715 GCA_027600645.1 Nowakowskiella sp. JEL0407
CATCTAATAATAAACATCTCTAAATATAGGTTTTAATTTATTTTGCATAAACTCACAATCTTCAATCTAATTTTAAAACAAAATTTTTTTACTATATGCTTAAGAATTTTTTTTTTCAATTTTCATATATAGGACTTATTCTTATGTGAATTTTTGAGTCAATTTTAATTTTTTTCTTTCTTAAGATCAATTTAGAAATGTCTCAAAATCCTAAAATTTATAAGTTCTCTTCAAAAAAATTTTCTTTATCTTAACATATCATTTATTGAAAAATATAATTATACTGCAAAGAATCAGTCATTTGCTTTCTCAGTTACTAAAGAATTTACATTCTAATTCTTGCTGATTTGGTTTAAGTGTTTGTTTCCAGTGCAATTACTTTCCTGGGCTGTAACACAAATTTAGCTCCACCATAGTTGAAGTCCCAATTCTAATAATCATTTCTCTGAAATCATACGGGGATGCAAGATGATTCAAATATTAAATACAATGTAAAACTTGAATTTAATTCCAGAAATTCATACTTGTATTTTATTAATTTCACAATTATAAAGATATTTTTTTCATATTGTTGGGCAGATAAACAACCTGTTTAAAAAATACGACACACACTCAAAACCAGAAAAATAAGCATTTGGTTTGATGAGACATTTTTGTGCAACAAAGTTAATGTGGTGATGGCAGAAGGGATTTACTCATCTGCGATATTTGCTTGCTGTCCCTCTAAACGCTATGAGAGATTGGATAATGCTATTGCGGAATTTTGATACGCCTCGTATATTAAGAAAAAATTTATCACAATTCGGTTGGAAGATGAAAGAAGAATTTCAGAGATTGAATTTGTAATTGGACCAACATTGTGGTTTTGATTTCTGAATGGCAATTCGCAGCATCTATCACAGGCTGTATACTATATTGAGAAAGAGTTTGATTGCATGTTTCCACTGCTAACAGCTGGTACTTTGTGGATGATAAAACTATCAGACATTGATTACAGCAAAACATTGACCTGCATTGGAAGAGGTGGATTTGGGTTGGTTTATAAGATTAAACTAGATAAAGTGGAAGACGTCGTATTTAAGAAGCTGCATGAAGCAAATCCATCCTTGAAGGCGAAACGCAAATTTAAAAACGCGGCAGAGATTATGGCACGTTTATTGCACCCTCAATTGGTCCGCTTTTGCGGCGTTGTTTATGATCGAATATTATTGGGATAGTGATGGAACATGTATTGCGTGGATCTCTATTCAACCTTATTGAGTCCACTCCGACGCCTATTTCTCTGACGAAACGGATTTACATCTTCTTCGTTGTTGCCACTGGAATGAAAGTTCTACACGATGAAAAGATCCTTACAAGGACATCAAATCTCAGAAAATTCTGGTTGATGAACAGTGGAGAGCAAAGATTTGTGATTTTGGTTTAGTAACCACTCAGAATCCGAATATGACAGCTTATAGGAACTACAGTTTACATGGCCCCAGAGTTACTTAATCTGAAGCCTGTGTCTGAAGCATCGGACGTGTACGTATTCGCTGTTGTTGTCTCTGAAGTCTTGACTTGGAGTGGTCCGTATGGATTGAATATCGATGAAATAGACCAACTCGTGCTATATCAACAAATCTTGACATCAAATATAAAAGTCGTTGATTTACCAGATGGACTTTTCAGGTTTCCTGTCTGATTGCATGAATGTTTCCCCTGATAAACGTCCCTCATTTTCAATCATTCATGAAAGCTTACTTGAGTTTTTAAGATTCATCAGCGCTTTGAAGCAATTGCGTGATATTGCAAATTACTCTTTCCCGAATTTTTCCACATATATATTTATTTTTTTCTTTTCTTTTCTAGATACCATTGAAGAGGAGATATAGCAAATTTAATTCAATCTTGAGTTCTGAGATAAGTTTTCACCAATTGCTACAAGTGCCCCTAAATCCTGCAATCAATCTTGAAGAGATCTTCCAGCGAGCAACAGAACATTTCACCGGAATCAGTGCGGATCATTAAATCTTTAAAGCTATCAAATTGTTCCGGAGGGCATTCCGAGTTGTGCCTAACTTGCACTCAGTTAGCAATTTTCTCCATCATCCGATGCCTCTGAAATACACAAGCGTGCAAAACGGGCTGCTGATGCAAATATAGCAATGGGAATGGAGTTTTGGGATATTGCTATTACCATGGGACAGGAGTACCTCAGCATAACAACAGGGCGGTTAAATTGTTTTGAGAAGCAAAGCAACATTCAGAAGAATCCAGTTTGGAAATCTGTTTTACCTTGCGGATTGCTACAAACATGGGAAATATAGAGGAGTGATTTAGGATGAAGAACAGCAAATGAATATTATTGAATCGCATTTGAAGGATATAGAAAAGCTGCGGAAAACAGGGATGTCATTTCACTGCTTAAGACGGGGGATTGTTTTTATTTTGGATACGGAGTCGTGAAAGATTACATCGAGGTAGCGAAATTCAATGCGAAAGCAGCGATTCACGGATTTGCAGATGCGCAAAGTGATCTTGGGTATTGCTGACAACGGAGGCAGTGAAATGGTACGCGAAAGCTGCTGATCAGAGGTATGGTAATGCGCAACACGGTGTTGCTTTTTGTTATCAGAACGCTTTTGGAGTGAACAAAGATTACACGAAAGCGGTCGAACAGGGATATGCAAACGCGCAGCACAGTCTTGGTTATTGTTTTGAGAATGTATATGGAGTTACGAAAGACTTTTCCGAGGCGGTGAGGTGAGTTGGTATAAGAAAGCTGCAAATCAGGGATTTGCAAATGGGCAGAGCGGTCTCGGTTATTAGAATAAGAACGGATATGGTGTCCTGAAAAATTATTCTAAATCGGTGAAATGGTACATGAACAAGGATTTGCAAATGCGCAAAGTGGACTCGGATATTGTTATCTGAAAGGAAATGGAGTCCCAAAAGATTACGTCGAGGCAGTGAGCTGTAATACGAAAGCGACCAATCAAGGATATGCTAATGCGCAATAAAATCTCGGCTATTGTTACCAATATGGATACGGAGTTGTAAAAGACGAGACTGAAGCAGCGAAATGGTACAAAAAAGCGGCAGATCAAGGGGACGAAGATTGCGAAAGTAAAGAAACTGACTTCAAAATCGTGGTTTAAAACTCTCATTTCTTAAATCGAAAAAATATTGAATCTATCGATGTATTTATTGTTTTCGAATTTTAGAAATATATGTATGGCTGATAATATCATTACTCTTTAAATATGGAATCTTCTAATCTTCTTCCAAATTTGCGCAGCGATGACTATTCGCTTACCTTTGCAATAATTTTGAACCAAAATTTCATCTAGGTGTATGCATCATATATTGAAAATAAAATTCTTTTGCAAATTTAAAATAATTTAGTTCTTCGATTCCTCAACTAGAACATCTGCATTCCAATTCGATGTTACTGGATTCAAAATCTCCAAAGTTTTTGCATCATTGATGCTAACATCTCGTTGATTTGGTTTAAGTGTTCGTCTTCTAGGTGGTGCTATCGGCGGATCAGTTTCTGGTGGTTCAGGGATAGTACTTGAAACCATTTTCGATTCATTAGCATTTATCGCAACCATAAAATTGACAGTATGATCATATTCGGAAATTTCAGATTCTAGCGTCGGTAGCGGTGGTAAAATGCTGCTATCGAGGTCGATTAATTTCTTGAAATTCAAATCCGTTGCATTTTCTTTCCCGTAAGTTTCATTATTGTCCAAAAATGCACGAGATTCAATCTCCTCCAATTCACCATCCCCCAAAATTTCACGAGACTCGACCACCTCCTCCAACCCAACCTGCTGTTTCTTACTCTGCAAACAATCTTCATAAATAGTAATAACACGAAACAACCGCGAAAAAATTTGCTGTAATTCTTCTTGATCAGAACTATCAACCAATTGTTCCTCATCGGCTGCATGCATTAAAACCAAGTTTTGTTTTTGTAGGTTTTCTAAAGCGTATTCTAGTTCGGGGATTGAGAGCGTTCCCAGGAATACTGCGTCGTGGCCATCGATTTGTGACGATACTTGGGCAAGTCGTTCTTCAAACATTTCACTTAAATACAAACGAAAAAAACAAAAAACAAAGAGACATTCGTAAAAAAATGAAATAAAATGAATTTTTTAAAATTAGTTATAATTTACCGTCGCTCTTCATCAGAAAGAAACCCAAGTGCAACGACTTCTCCGTTTCCTAACCGTTGGAAATTTTTTCGCATGCTTCGCATCCATTTTGTTACATCTTGTTTCCGTTTCTATACACACAAATAAAAGTAATGAATTCAAATTTCAACTCAGTTCGTCGCAGTTTCATACCGCATTGGAAGCAAGCATTCTGGTTCGAGACATTAATTCATATGTATGCGATCTCATCATATCGTAATCTGTATCAGAAACCAACGACGCAACAGGTCGAGGTGGAAGCATCCGACGTTCATCAATCTCAATCGGGAAACTGCCCCTTCCAAAATTTTCTCCTAAAAAATACATTTAAAAATAATCCTCGCAAAAAAAAACAAACACTGAAAGTAAAGCTAAACCAATCTCAATCCCATCTGAATTCGGTTTTAAACACTCAACCGTCAACCCAACATCATACGAAGTATCCTTCAAAAACGGGGTAGAATCCTTACTAAACCGTAACTTTGATCGATTAAGTTTAGCTTTTATAGATTCGTCAAAGAACAGAATATCATAATCGGCGCTGGTCATATGTGATTTGTCGAGCTGGGTTGTTGATGTGAGTCCAGAGTGTCGGAGTGCTCGGTCGAGTGTGAATTGTGCGAATGCTTGGGTTTCGATTAAATGGGTTAAATACGGCTGGAATCCGAAGTAAAAGAAACGATTAAATAATAAATTAGAATATCGACTGGAAAAGCAATATTGAATTGACGTACTCGAACTTCTTTATCAACAGAATTCAAAAAATCCTCCTTTCGAAACCAATTTTCTTCAATCTCCTCAACACCACCACCTTCACCATTTCCCGTATGTTCCTTACTAGGCGAAAACAACGACGTCGCCGATTGCATAGGCCTCTGTAACCTCCTCGACCCTTGTCTCGCAAGTTTACCACCACCACTTGCCGTATTCTTTGAAAGCACTAAAAACTCGCGATAATTTTTAAACAACGACGTGAAAAGTTTCAAAAACGCTTTTTGGATTTTTTTTTCGTTGAACATTATTGGACACGGCGTTCCTTCGAGTAATGGTATGCATTCGGTGTGAATACACATTTTACAAGCTTTTAAAATAAAAAATCAACCTCAAAAAAACCAAAAAAACCAGCAAAAAAATCTTTCTTTTGTATACCTGAACATTGTAAATATACCCCACACTCTTTCTCCCGAAACGGTTCCATACACAACCGACACCTAACACCACTCTTTTCCTTCTCGTCCTCCCGCTCCCTACATTGCACCGGATCCAGATCTTTTAAATAAACCGCTGTAGGCGTAGCAACACTCGTATCCAACCCAAAATTCTCTCGCAAACAATCAACGCTACACTCAACCAACGCATGTCCTTCCAACCTCTTAACATTCCCACCTTGTTGTACCGGTTGTACCGTAGGGAGTTTATTGAATAACGGTAACTTCCAATCTGTCGAAACTTCAGTCGCAGTTTCACTAATTGTCGATGCAGATGGGTTGCGTATGTATTTTTCTTTTTGGTGTGAAAGTGTCGGTGATTTTTGGTGGGTTGTAATTGATGGACGGTGTGGTGATGATGTGGAAGATTCTTCGGAGAATAAAGAACTGGGAGTACGTTTTGATGGGGATGTGAGGATACGGTGGGATAAGCTGGAAGTTGAGAAAGAGGAGAAGATGGAAGATATGCTGGTTGATGACGATGATGGTTTTAGGACTTTTTGCGCGGATGGTTGTTTCTGAAGGAAAAAAAACAAACAGTAATTTAGTTTTTTTACATTATAAAAAAATAAAAGAAAATGAATTATCTCACGGATTGAGAAAATGATTTTGCGAAATTAGAGATATTTGATATTCTCCTTGTTAACCCTGACTCCGTAAATTTCTCCGACCCAGATTTTGGAAACTAAAAAAGAATAGGTTTAAATAAAAAAACAACCACTTATTCTCATTTGAACTCTTTTACCATATTCTCACCAAGATTATCAAAAACTCTATCCCCCTCTTCACTCCCAAAACTCAATCTCCCAGCCTCCACCTTTCCTTCTTTCCCACCTTCCTCATCAACTCTACTCCCAGAAAGTGCCGAAACACAACACCGCGGCGCACTCTTCCCAAACGGACACAAAAATTGACTCGTAATCGGTACACCCCGACACTTTAATTTTGGCGTAACCGTTAAATTTGTAAACGACGATGTGATATATTGTTGGTTGGAAACAGAGTGTTTGGAAATCCGGTAAATTAGTTTTTTCCGGAGGTGGGGTGGGAGTTGAGGTGGTGGATCGGTTAAGTGGATTTTATCGTTATCCAAGTCTATTACTGCCGCCTACACACCCACACATAACAACGTTCACAAAACCAAAACAAACGAAAAAAAAAAAAACAACAACATTAAAAACATTAAAACTACAATATATCCAAAAATCATAAATTCACTCACATCACTAGGTTTAAACTCCTCAACTCCATCAAAATACTCTCTCGCAACACCAACAATATACGGCATCGGGGCTTGTAAATAACTCAACAACCTTACTGGTAACACTGGTATCATTATATGTTGCCACACCAACGGAAACATTAATAAACACAAAGTTTCGGAAGCGAGTGTGAGCATTGATAAGTGTGATGAAAGAAATATTATTTTTCGTTCGGAGAGGGATAGTTCGAGGAGGGTTGTTAGTGTTTGTGGAGATAGTGTACGGAGGATTGGGTACAGTGAAAACTGAGGGTCGGAAGTCGGAATGAGAGAAGAAAGGGTTGGTTAATAAAAAAAAACACGAAGATTTAAAAGTGAAAAATTTGGATAGGTTTTACGTTTTGAATTGTAGATATGGAATTCACGGGCGGTCGTGAACAAAATAACCGTAAATTTCCGATACTAATCGAAATTTCCAACTTTCCGGGCGGCGGTAACGGTACTTCATACAATAAATTCGTAATATACCTTACAAAAACTCTTTTTAACTCACATATATCTACAAATTCAAACAAAAAAATTTTTTTTACCTTTCTAACGGCAACACCAACCGTCCATTCCGTTCCATTTCCTCATAAAAATCACCTCTAACTAACCGTAAAACCTCACACAACCAATCTTTCAATAAATCATGCCACGGCCACCGACTCAACACACCAATACATCTTGGTTGGTAAACTTTTTCCGGATCCGCCAAAACTGTATTCTTAATCGGTGACAACAAATCTTTATATAACTGGATTTTTTCTTCCAAGTCAGATACGAGTTGCGAGGCTTCAGATATTGGGTCGATGTGGAGTTGCAGTGTTGGTGATTCAAGAGGGAAATCGGGGTCTTTAGGGATATGAACGGAAATTTGTAAATGTTGTGAATGTTTGTCAGATGTCGATGTGATTTCACAAGAATCAGCGTACTCATCAAACGATTCTGAATTCTGTTTTGATGGCAGGATAGCGTCCACCGACGCCCGATTCTCTGCATCACCATCAACATCACAACCAACAAAACGCAATTTCTCTTCACACAACCTATTCAACTCACACTTTGCATCCACCAAACTCTCAACCGCACCCTTCAACTTTTTCTGCACCTCTTCAATATACTCTAAATACGTACTCGCCAACGCAACCATTTTCCAAGTTGTGAATTTTTGCGAGAGTTCGGTGGTGTGTTGTGGTGAGAGGGGGGTGTAGAATGTTATACAGACGCCGTAGATTTTTTCGCCAGTTCCTTCTGTTACGATCTGTATAAGAGAATAGAAAGGGAGTAGTTAGTGAGGGTGAAGAGGTGGGAAGGAGTAGAGGGATGGGGATTTACGAATGAGTGGAAGGTTTCTGGCGGTGCCTGGCCTGATTCTTCATGTTTTAGTCTAATATTATTCGGAAAACAAAACTACAAAAACCGGAAAAAAAAAAATTAAAATATTAAAATAAATAAAACAAAACATGCGTGTTTTTTTTTTTACCATGGGTAAATACGGTGGAAACGTAGTTTCATTACCATCACCCTCCGGGGCCTCTGGGAATTTACACAACACTACGGGATCATACATATCTTCCAATGGATGCGGGATTACATGCGCCGGCATACTTCCTCCCGGCGTAACTTCTGATAAATCGATTTTCGAGCCCGTGTTTTGGGGTTGGTTTGAATCGATTGATGGAGAGGAAGAGTCGAGATCGGGAATGTATTTTTGGGAGGATAACGGTGTGGATTGGTTTAACCCGACTTGAAAAAAATAATTTGCAAACTTTGCAGTGTGATTTTTGTCCATGAATACGACGAATTGATACGTGTTATGTGAGCCTTTTTATTAAATTACAGATTTTAATTTATTTTTAATAGAATAAAAAAAAAAGTTATAAAACGGTTTCGGTTTAATCAACTTTTAAGTTTTGAAGATTGGAGATATCAACGTTTGAGAAGAATTGAGATTCGAGACCGGAGGAGAGGTTGGAGGGTTTAGTTGATTTAAACCAAGAGAATAACTTTCCAAAGACATTTTTACAACACGCCATCCAAAACATCATACCCACCGAACCTAATTAACATTAGCATTAAAAAAAAAAAAAAAATTGGTCATGGAGGGTTACCGCGAGGAGCAAAAGGAAAACACAGTAAGAATTCCAACCACGAACCAAACCAACCCCTCGGAACCCAAAATACCGGCGTCTTTGAAAACCACGAAACCAACACCATCTGACAGCACCAAATTAAAATTCGAAAGGTCCAAGTGAATTTTGAAGAGAAGGATAATTTTTCATTTGCGAATTTCTTTTCTACAAAAAAAACAATGATTTATGATGATTAATGAGATGGTTGAAGAAAGGGAAATGAGGAGAGGAGTACTTTCGGTTTCTAGGTCAAGGGAGATGGTATCGTATTTTCTTCTAAGTCTCGCCCATTTCGCGAACTCATCTTGAGCAGAAGTTTTTTGTAAGTCGATATGAGTTAGCCTCGACACCCTTTGTAGTTCTATGAGTTGTTTGGGAGTCGGGAGGAAGAGTGAAGAGAGCTACAGAAGGGTCAGTAATGGGCTGTGTGACGAGGGATGAGAGTACCAGGTGAGAGAGAGACTCCAGTCCAACGGCTTGAGCGAGTTCACTCACACACCCCAAGAGCAGTGTCAAAAACAGCAGATCCATTTAACTTGTCAACAACTCTTTTCTTGCTACAATGGCCATGAAGGTTCCCCAGATGGGGCTGCAGACGCTGCTCAAAGACGGCTACAAAGTATCCCCCTCCCTCTCTGCCACACTCACTCTCACTCTTACTCTCTTAGAACATGCAAGGCCTCGAAGAAGCCGTCTTCAGAAACATCGCCGCGACAAAGGACCTCCAACGCATCACAAAGACTTCCTACGGTCCAAACGGTCCTCCCCCACTCTCCCGTTCTGCTTCTCTCGTACTCACTCTTGTTTTACAGGAAGGAACAAAATGGTTATCAACCACTTGGAAAAACTGTTCGTTACGTCCGACGCTGCTACGATCATGAAAGAACTCGAGGTCGTGCATCCCGCTGGAAAATTACTCGTTATGGCCAGTCAGCAACAAGAGCAAGAAGTACTACCCTCTCTGTCACTTGAATTTTTGAAATTTGATCTGTGAATTTTTTTTTGCTCTTTTCGTTCTTTTGGTGTAGATGGGTGATAATACGAATTTTGTTATTGTTTTTGCTGGTGAGTTGTTGCAGCAGGCCGAGTATTTGTTGAGGATGGGTCTCGTTCCGGCTGATGTTATTCAGGGTTATGATATTGCCGGAAAGAAGGCTCTGGAGTTTTTGAATGGTAAGATCCTGATCAGCGAAGCTGGACCTTTTTTTTTTTTTTTTCTCCCAGCGAAGCTGGATCCCGTTACGGGCGAAGCCCTTCCTTCTTCCCAGCGGAGCTGGGTTATACCCACGGGCGTAGCCCGTATTTTTTCTTAATTCTCTGTTCCCAGCGAAGCCCGTCCCATCTCATCCCCATTCTATCCTATCCCGTCCCACCCATTCCCATCCATCCCCTATCCCTTCTTTCCACTTTTTCTTTCTTTCTCTCTTCTCAATCACTAATTCTTACTCTTTTAGAACTCTCAGTTCACAAAATCACTCAAATAACCGCTACCGAACTCACAAAGGCAGTAAAACCCGCCATCGCTTCCAAACAATACGGATACGAAGACTTACTCACCAACGTCGTAGTCGAAGCCTCCCTCCAAGTAATGCCCACATCCAACCCATCCGGATTCAACGTAGATTCCGTCCGCGTAGTCAAAATCCTCGGCGGCTCAGTCCTCGACACCAAAGTCGTAAAAGGAATGGTGTTTGGACGCGAAGCCGAGGGAGTAGTGACGAAAGCCACAAAAGCACAAGTTGCGATTTATTCGTGTGCGTTGGATATCCAGACGACGGAAACCAAAGGCACGGTGTTGATTAAGAGTGCCGAGGAAATGGTGAATTTCAGTAAAGGGGAAGAATCAAATTTAGAGAAAGTAATCAAAGACATTGCGGATAGTGGCGTGAAAGTTGTTGTTGCTGGATCGGGTGTTGGTGAATTAGCGTTACATTTTGCGAATCGGTGTGGGATTATGGTTGTGAAAATTTTATCAAAGTTTGATTTGCGACGGTTGAGTAGAGTTATTGGTGCCACTGTGATGACGCGGTTAGGTGCGCCGACGAAGGAGGAAGTTGGGTATTGTGATGTAGTTGAGACGACAGAGATTGGGAGTGATCGGTGTACGGTTTTTAGACAGGAGGGGGATATGAGTAAGACGGCGACGATTGTTATTAGAGGTGGAACGAGTAATATGTTGGATGATTTGGAGCGGGCCGTTGATGATGGAGTTAATGTTGTGAAGGCTGTTGTGAAGGATGGACGGTTGGTTGCTGGTGCGGGAGCTATTGAGGTTGAGTTGGCGAAGCGGTTGAGTGCTTTTGGTGAGGTAAGAGAGATGATGCTGTTTTTTTAGGGATTGTGAAATGGTTGTCCATGATTTTAATTTGTGTTTGGGTTTGGATTTTAGAAAACGCCCGGGTTGAATCAGTATGCGATTAAAAAGTTTGCGGAATCGTTGGAAGTTGTTCCGAGAACATTGGCTGAAAATGCCGGGATGGATGTATGCCTTTGATTTTTTTATCTGATTTGTTTTTTAATTTTTATCTAATATGTTTGTTTCAGAGTACGGAAGTGTTATCTAAATTGTACGCGGCACATCAACAAGGCAAGGAAAGTGCTGGTGTCGATATTGAGGTACGTATACAATCCATTCATTTTATTATTATTATTTTTTTTTTCTGAGAATGTTGATGTTTATATGGTGTAGAGCGAAGATAACGGAATCTTGGATGCGAAAGATGCGCAGATATTTGATTCGTTGGGTGTAAAGTACTGGGCGTTGAAGTTGGCTACAAATGCTGCATTAACTGTTTTGAGTGTCGATCAGGTAAGATGATAAGATTTGGGGGGTTTTTAGTTGTATTAATGGTTTGTTTTTTTTTGTGTAGATTATTATGAGTAAGCCGGCAGGAGGACCAAAACCAAAGGAACAAAAGGGAAATTGGGATGAAGATGATTGATCTGTTTTGGGTGGATTGGAAAGAAAAAAAGGACATTTATTTTGTGTTTTGTTTTGTTTTTTATTTACAAATTTAAAGCAGGAGGGGAAAATAAAAATTTTATTTCCTAATTTTTCTAATGACCAATTCTTATCAGTTTATTATATTTATCATCAACTCAAGTATTGTATTCCTGCAATATAAAGTTTAAAAGACTTTATTATATAAATATTCTTTCTTTTCATATACCAAGTTTAATAGTACTTTTTTTTGTTGTCGTTTATAAGAAAATAAGAATACTGAAAATTTGCAAAAGAAAGGCTTAAAAAAAGCTGATCATTTTTTATTATTGACTTACAAGGTACTGGCTAGAAGTTCACAAAATTAAGAAAGTTATAGTAAATATCATAATGAAATATTACACCAATGAAAAGTGTAAGAGCAGAGATTGATGAGATGGGAGATGTTGGCTGTAATTTTGCTCAGTTTATGTGGAATATAATGGATTATTATAAAACAGATGAAGAACATAAAGTTGGCTCTAATTTTAATAGTAAAAATTTTAAAGCTTTTTTTAGGTCTGTCCAAAATGTACCAAAAACTAATACAAAAAAAAAAACTGTGAGTATTAATATACTCATAAAAGCTATATTAAGCATCATTCAATAAAAGTATATTTTGATGTGTATTTTAATTGTGAATAAAATTAAAGCAATTGTAACACAATAGTTTATTATAAACAATTAGTAAATCAATAATTATAATAAAATAAAATACAATGAGCTTTTAAATGTAATTGATTATAACATAAAAAGAAAAAAGATCTATAAATAGAGATAATATCTGAAAAAAAACTTTCATAAAATATTAAATACTTTAAATTTGTACGTGTCACGTAAGTGAAACCGTACAAAAGTGTCTGAAGCATCGGACGTGTACGTATTCGCTGTTGTTGTCTCTGAAGTCGTGACTTGCAGTGGTCCGTATGGATTGAATATCAATGAAATAGACCAACTCGTGCTATATCAACAAATCTTGACATCAAATATAAAAGTCGTTGATTTACCAGATGGACTTTTCAGGTTTCCTGTCTGATTGCATGAATGTTTCCCCTGATAAACGTCCCTCATTTTCAATCATTCATGTAAGCTTACTTGAGTTTTAAGATTAATCAGCGCTTTGAAGCAATTGCGTGATATTGCAAATTATTTTTTCCCGAATTTTTCCGCATATATATTTATTTTTTTCTTTTCTTTTCTAGATACCATTGAAGAGGAGATATAGCAAATTTAATTCAATCTTGAGTTCTGAGATAAGTTTTCACCAATTGCTACAAGTGCCCCAAATCCTGCAATCAATCTTGAAGAGATCTTCCAGCGAGCAACAGAATATTTCACCGGAATCAGTGCGGATCATTAAATCTTTAAAGCTATCAAATTGTTCCGGAGGGCAGCAGATGCATTGCACCTTCCGAGTTGTGCCTAACTTGCACTCACTTAGCAATTTTCTCCATCATCCGATGCCTCTGAAATACACAAGCGTGCAAAACGGGCTGCTGATGCAAATATAGCAATGGGAATGGAGTTTTGGGATATTGCTATTACCATGGGACAGGAGTACCTCAGCATAACAACAGGGCGGTTAAATTGTTTCGAGAAGCAAAGCAACATTCAGAAGAATCCAGTTTGGAAATTTGTTTTTACCTTGCGGATAGCTACAAACATGGGAAATATAAAGGAGTGATTTAGGATGAAGAACAGCAAATGAATATTATTGAATCGCATTTGAAGGATATAGAAAAGCTGCGGAAAACAGGGAAGTCATTTCACTGTTTAAGACAGGGGATTGTTATTTTTTTGGATACGAAGTCGTGAAAGATTACATCGAGGTAGCGAAATTCAATGCGAAAGCAGCGATTCACGGATTTGCAGATACGCAAAGTGATCTTGGGTATTGCTGTCAACGGAGGCAGCGAAATGGTACGCGAAAGCTGCGGATCAGAGGTATGGTAATGCGCAACACGGTGTTGCTTTTTGTTATCAGAACGGTTTTGGAGTGAACAAAGATTACACGAAAGCGCTCGAACAGGGATACGCAAACGCGCAGCACAGTCTTGGTTATTGTTTTGAGAATGTATATGGAGTTACGAAAGACTTTTCCAAGGCGGTGAGGTGAGTTGGTATAAGAAGCTGCAAATCAGGGATTTGCAAATTGGCAGAGCGGTCTCGGTTATTAGAATAAGAACGGATATGGTGTCCTGAAAAATTATTCTAAATCGGTGAAATGGTACATGAACAAGGATTTGCAAATGCGCAAAGTGGACTCGGATATTGTTATCTGAAAGGAAATGGAGTCCCAAAAGATTACGTCGAGGCAGTGAGCTGGAATAAGAAAGCGACCAATCAAGGATATGCTAATGCGCAATAAAATCTCGGCTATTGTTACCAATATGGATACGGAGTTGTAAAAGACGAGACTGAAGCAGCGAAATGGTACAAAAAAGCGGCAGATCAAGGGGACGAAGATTGCGAAAGTAAAGAAACTGACTTCAAAATCGTGGTTTAAAACTCTCATTTCTTAAATCGAAAAAATATTGAATCTATCGATGTATTTATTGTTTTCGAATTTTAGAAATATATGTATGGCTGATAATATCATTACTCTTTAAATATGGAATCTTCTAATCTTCTTCCAAATTTGCGCAGCGATGACTATTTGCTTTCCTTTGCAATAATTTTGAACCAAAATTTCATCTAGGTGTATGCATCATATATTGAAAATAAAATTCTTTTGCAAATTTAAAATAATTTAGTTCTTCGATTCCTCAACCAGAACATCTGCATTCCAATTCGATGTTACTGGATTCAAAATCTCCAAAGTTTTTGCATCATTGATGCTAACATCTCGTTGATTTGGTTTAAGTGTTCGTCTTCTAGGTGGTGCTATCGGCGGATCAGTTTCTGGTGGTTCAGGAATAGTATTTGAAACCATTTTCGATTCATTAGCATTTATCGCAACCATAAAATTGACAGTATGATCATATTCGGAAATTTCAGATTCTAGCGTCGGTAGCGGTGGTAAAATGCTGCTATCGAGGTCGATTAATTTCTTGAAATTCAAATCCGTTGCATTTTCTTTCCCGTAAGTTTCATTATTGTCCAAAAATGCACGAGATTCAATCTCCTCCAATTCACCATCCCCCAAAATTTCACGAGACTCGACCACCTCCTCCAACCCAACCTGCTGTTTCTTACTCTGCAAACAATCTTCATAAATAGTAATAACACGAAACAACCGCGAAAAAATTTGCTGTAATTCTTCTTGATCAGAACTATCAACCAATTGTTCCTCATCGGCTGCATGCATTAAAACCAAGTTTTGTTTTTGTAGGTTTTCTAAAGCGTATTCTAGTTCGGGGATTGAGAGCGTTCCCAGGAATACTGCGTCGTGGCCATCGATTTGTGACGATACTTGGGCAAGTCGTTCTTCAAACATTTCACTTAAATACAAACGAAAAAAACAAAAAACAAAGAGACATTCGTAAAAAAATGAAATAAAATGAATTTTTTAAAATTAGTTATAATTTACCGTCGCTCTTCATCAGAAAGAAACCCAAGTCCAACGACTTCTCCGTTTCCTAACCGTTGGAAATTTTTTCGCATGCTTCGCATCCATTTTGTTACATCTTGTTTCCGTTTCTATACACACACATAAAAGTAATGAATTTAAATTTCAACTCAGTTCGTTGGAGTTTCATACCGCATTGGAAGCAAGCATTCTGGTTCGAGACATTAATTCATATGTATGCGATCTCATCATATCGTAATCTGTATCAGAAACCAACGACGCAACAGGTCGAGGTGGAAGCATCCGACTTTCATCAATCTCAATCGGGAAACTGCCCGTTCCAAAATTTTCTCCTAAAAAAATACATTTAAAAATAATCCTCGCAAAAAAAAACAAACACTGAAAGTAAAGCTAAACCAATCTCAATCCCATCTGAATTCGGTTTTAAACACTCAACCGTCAACCCAACATCATACGAAGTATCTTTCAAAAACGGGGTAGAATCCTTACTAAACCGTAACTTTGATCGATTAAGTTTAGCTTTTATAGATTCGTCAAAGAACAGAATATCGTAATCGGCGCTGGTCATATGTGATTTGTCGAGCTGGGTTGTTGATGTGAGTCCAGAGTGTCGGAGTGCTCGGTCGAGTGTGAATTGTGCGAATGCTTGGGTTTCGATTAAATGGGTTAAATACGGCTGGAATCCGAAGTAAAAGAAACGATGAAATAAAAAATTAGAATATCGACTGGAAAAGGAAAATTTAATTGACGTACTCGAACTTCTTTATCAACAGAATTCAAAAAATCCTCCTTTCGGAACCAATTTTCTTCAATCTCCTCAACACCACCACCTTCACCGTTTCCCGTATGTTCCTTACTAGGCGAAAACAACGACGTCGCCGATTGCATAGGCCTCTGTAACCTCCTCGACCCTTGTCTCGCAAGTTTACCACCACCACTCGTTGTATTCTTTGAAAGCACTAAAAACTCGCGATAATTTTTAAACAACGACGTGAAAATTTTCAAAAACGCTTTTTGGATTTTTTTTTCGTTGAAAATTATTGGACACGGCGTTCCTTCGAGTAATGGTATGCATTCGGTGTGAATACACATTTTACAAGCTTTTAAAATAAAAAATCAACCTCAAAAAAACCAAAAACACCAGCAAAAAAATCTTTCTTTTGTATACCTGAACATTGTAAATATAACCCACACTCTTTCTCCCGAAACGGTTCCATACACAACCGACACCTAACAGCACTCTTTTCCTTCTCGTCCTCCCGCTCCCTACATTGCACCGGATCCAGATCTTTTAAATAAACCGCTGTAGGCGTAACAACACTCGTATCTAACCCAAAATTCTCTCGCAAACAATCAACGCTACACTCAACCAACGCATGTCCTTCCAACCTCTTAACATTCCCACCTTGTTGTACCGGTTGTACCGTAGGGAGTTTATTGAATAACGGTAACTTCCAATCTGTCGAAACTTCAGTCGCAGTTTCACTAATTGTCGATGCAGATGGGTTGCGTATGTATTTTTCTTTTTGGTGTGAAAGTGTCGGTGATTTTTGGTGGGTTGTAATTGATGGACGGTGTGGTGATGATGTGGAAGATTCTTCGGAGAATAAAGAACTGGGGGTACGTTTTGATGGGGATGTGAGGATACGGTGGGATAAGCTGGAAGTTGAGAAAGAGGAGAAGATGGAAGATATGCTGGTTGATGACGATGATGGTTTTAGGACTTTTTGCGCGGATGGTTGTTTCTGAAGAAAAAAAAACAAACGGTAATTTAGTTTTTTTACATTATAAAAAAATGAAAGAAAATGAATTATCTCACGGATTTAGAAAATGATTTTGCGAAATTAGAGATATTTGATATTCTTCTTGTTAACCCTGAATCCGTAAATTTCTCCGACCCAGATTTTGGAAACTAAAAAAAAGTATAGGTTTAAAAAAAAACAACCACATATTCTCATTTGAACTCTCTTACCATATTTTCACCAAGATTATCAAAAACTCTATCCCCCTCTTCACTACCAAAACTCAATTTCCCAGCCTCCACCTTCCCTTCTTTCCCACCTTCCTCATCAACTCTACTCCCAGAAAGTGCCGAAACACAACACCGCGGCGCACTCTTCCCAAACGGACACAAAAATTGACTTGTAATCGGTACACCCCGACACTTTGATTTTGGCGTAACCGTTAAATTCGTAAACGACGATGTGATATATTGTTGGTTGGAAACAGAGTGTTTGGAAATCCGGGAAATTAGTTTTTTCCGGAGGTGGGGTGGGAGTTGAGGTGGTGGATCGGTTAAGTGGATTTTATCGTTATCCAAGTCTATTACTGCCGCCTACACACCCACACATAACAACGTTCACAAAACCAAAACAAATGGAAAAAAAACAAACATTAAAAACATTAAAAACATTAAAACTGCAATATATCCAAAAAATCAAAAATTCACTCACATCACTAGGTTTAAACTCCTCAACTCCATCAAAATACTCTCTCGCAACACCAACAATATACGGCATCGGGGCTTGTAAATAACTCAACAACCTTACTGGTAACACTGGTATCATTATATGTTGCCACACCAACGGAAACATTAATAAACACAAAGTTTCGGAAGCGAGTGTGAGCATTGATAAGTGTGATGAAAGAAATATTATTTTTCGTTCGGAGAGGGATAGTTCGAGGAGGGTTGTTAGTGTTTGTGGAGATAGTGTACGGAGGATTGGGTACAGTGAAAACTGAGGGTCGGAAGTCGGAATGAGAGAAGAAAGGGTTGGTTAATAAAAAAAAACACGAAGATTTAAAAGTGAAAAATTTGGATAGGTTTTACGTTTTGAATTGTAGATATGGAATTCACGGGCGGTCGTGAACAAAATAACCGTAAATTTCCGATACTAATCGAAATTTCCAACTTTCCGGGCGGCGGTAACGGTACTTCATACAATAAATTCGTAATATACCTTACAAAAACTCTTTTTAACTCACATATATCTACAAATTCAAACAAAAAAATTTTTTTTACCTTTCTAACGGCAACACCAACCGTCCATTCCGTTCCATTTCCTCATAAAAATCACCTCTAACTAACCGTAAAACCTCACACAACCAATCTTTCAATAAATCATGCCACGGCCACCGACTCAACACACCAATACATCTTGGTTGGTAAACTTTTTCCGGATCCGCCAAAACTGTATTCTTAATCGGTGACAACAAATCTTTATATAACTGGATTTTTTCTTCCAAGTCAGATACGAGTTGCGAGGCTTCAGATATTGGGTCGATGTGGAGTTGCAGTGTTGGTGATTCAAGAGGGAAATCGGGGTCTTTAGGGATATGAACGGAAATTTGTAAATGTTGTGAATGTTTGTCAGATGTCGATGTGATTTCACAAGAATCAGCGTACTCATCAAACGATTCTGAAACTTGTTTTGATGGCGGGATAGCGTCCACCGACGCCCGATTCTCTCCATCCTCTCCATCAACATCACAACCAACAAAACGCAATTTCTCTTCACACAACCTACTCAACTCACACTTTGCATCCACCAAACTCTCAACCGCACCCTTCAACTTTTTCTGCACCTCTTCAATATACTCTAAATACGTACTCGCCAACGCAACCATTTTCCAAGTTGTGAATTTTTGCGAGAGTTCGGTGGTGTGTTGTGGTGAGAGGGGGGTGTAGAATGTTATACAGACGCCGTAGATTTTTTCGCCAGTGCCTTCTGTTACGATCTGTATAAGAGAATAGAAAGGGAGTAGTTAGTGAGGGTGAAGAGATGGGAAGGAGTAGAGTGATGGGGGAAGGGGGGATTTACGAATGAGTGGAAGGTTTCTGGCGGTGCGTGGCCTGATTCTTCATGTTTTAGTCTAACACTATTCGGAAAACAAAACTACAAAAACCGGGAAAAAAAAAATCAAAATATTAAAATAAATAAAACAAAACATGCGTGTTTTTTTTTTTACAATGGGTAAATACGGTGGAAACGTAGTTTCATTACCATCACCCTCCGGGGCCTCTGGGAATTTACACAACACTACGGGATCATACATATCTTCCAATGGATGCGGGATTACATGCGCCGGCATACTTCCTCCCGGCGTGACTTCTGATAAATCGATTTTCGAGCCCGTGTTTTGGGGTTGATTTGAATCAATTGACGGTGTGGACGAGTCGAGATCGGGAATGTATTTTTGGGAGGATAACGGTGCGGATTGGTTTAACCCGACTTGAAAAAAATAATTTGCAAACTTTGCAGTGTGATTTTTGTCCATGAATACGACGAATTGATACGTGTTATGTGAGCCTTTTTATTAAATTATAGATTTTAATTTATATCCAAGAGAATAAAAAGAAGTTATAAAACGGTTTAATCAACTTTAAAGTTTTGAAGATTGGAGATATCAACGTTTGAGAAGAATTGAGAATCGAGACCGGAGGAGAGGTTGGAGGGTTTAGTTGATTTAAACCACGAGAATAACTTTCCAAAGACATTTTTACAACACGCCATCCAAAACATCATACCCACCGAACCTAATTAACATTAGCATTAAAAAAAAAAAAAAAATTGGTCATGGAGGGTTACCGCGAGGAGCAAAAGGAAAACACAGTAAGAATTCCAACCAGGAACCAAACCAACCGCTCGGAACCCAAAATACCGGCGTCTTTGAATACCACGAAACCAACACCGTTTGATAGCACCAAATTAAAATTCGGAAGGTCCAAGTAAATTTTAAAGAGAAGGATAATTTTTCATTCGCGAATTTCTTTTCTGCAATAAAACAATGATTTATGATGATTAATGAGATTGCTGAAGAAAGGGAAATGAGGAGAGGAGTACTTTCGGTTTCTAGGTCAAGGGAGATGGTATCGTATTTTCTTCTAAGTCTCGCCCATTTCGCGAATTCATCTTGAGCAGAAGTTTTTTGTAAGTCGATATGAGTTTGCCTCGACACCCTTTGTAGTTGTTTGAGTTGTTTGGGAGTCGGGAGGAAGAGTGAAGAGAGCTACAGAAGGGTCAGTAATGGGCTGTGTGACGAGGGATGAGAGTACCAGGTGAGAGAGAGACTCCAGTCCAATGGCTTGAGCGAGTTCACTCACACACCCCAAGAGCAGTGTCAAAAACAGCAGATCCATTTAACTTGTCAACAACTCTTTTCTTGCAACGATGGCCATGAAGGTTCCCCAGATGGGGCTGCAGACGCTGCTCAAAGACGGCTACAAAGTATCCCCCTCCCTCTCTGCCACACGCACACTCACTCTTACTCTCTCAGAACATGCAAGGCCTCGAAGAAGCCGTCTTCAGAAACATCGCCGCGACAAAGGACCTGCAACGCATCACAAAGACTTCCTACGGTCCAAACGGTGCTCCCCCACTCTCCCGTTCTGCTTCTCTCGTACTCACTCTTGTTTTGCAGGAAGGAACAAAATGGTTATCAACCACTTGGAAAAACTGTTCGTTACGTCCGACGCTGCTACGATCATGAAAGAACTCGAGGTCGTGCATCCCGCTGGAAAACTACTCGTTATGGCCAGTCAGCAACAAGAGCAAGAAGTACTACCCCTTCTCTCTCTCTTGAATTTTTGAAATTTGATCTGTGAATTTTTTTTTGCTCTTTTTGTTCTTTTGGTGTAGATGGGTGATAATACGAATTTTGTTATTGTTTTTGCTGGTGAGTTATTGCAGCAGGCCGAGTATTTGTTGAGGATGGGTCTCGTTCCGGCTGATGTTATTCAGGGTTATGATATTGCCGGAAAGAAGGCTCTGGAGTTTTTGAATGGTAAGATCCAGATCAGCGAAGCTGGACCTTTTTTTTTTTTTTTTCTCCCAGCGAAGCTGGATCCCGTTACGGGCGAAGCCCTTCCTTCTTCCCAGCGGAGCTGGGTTATACCCACGGGCGTAGCCCGTATTTTTTCTTAATTCTCTGTTCCCAGCGAAGCCCGTCCCATCTCATCCCCATTCTATCCTATCCCGTCCCACCCATTCCCATCCATCCCCTATCCCTTCTTTCCACTTTTTCTTTCTTTCTCTCTTCTCAATCACTAATTCTTACTCTCTTAGAACTCTCAGTTCACAAAATCACTCAAATAACCGCCGCTGAACTAACCAAAGCTGTAAAACCCGCCATCGCTTCCAAACAATACGGATACGAAGACTTACTCACCAACGTCGTAGTCGAAGCCTCCCTCCAAGTAATGCCCACCAACAACCCATCCGGATTCAACGTAGATTCCGTCCGCGTAGTCAAAATCCTCGGCGGCTCAGTCCTTGACACCAAAGTCGTAAAAGGAATGGTGTTTGGACGCGAAGCCGAGGGAGTCGTGACGAAAGCTACGAAAGCACAAGTTGCGATTTATTCGTGTGCGTTGGATATCCAGACAACGGAAACCAAAGGCACGGTGTTGATTAAGAGTGCCGAGGAAATGGTGAATTTTAGTAAAGGGGAAGAATCGAATTTAGAGAAAGTAATCAGAGACATTGCGGATAGTGGCGTGAAAGTTGTTGTTGCTGGATCGGGTGTTGGTGAATTAGCGTTACATTTTGCGAATCGGTGTGGGATTATGGTTGTGAAAATTTTATCAAAGTTTGATTTGCGACGGTTGAGTAGGGTTATTGGTGCCACTGTGATGACGCGGTTGGGTGCGCCGACGAAGGAGGAAGTTGGGTATTGTGATGTAGTTGAGACGACAGAGATTGGGAGTGATCGGTGTACGGTTTTTAGGCAGGAGGGGGATATGAGTAAGACGGCGACGATTGTTATTAGAGGTGGAACGAGTAATATGTTGGATGATTTGGAGCGGGCCGTTGATGATGGAGTTAATGTTGTGAAGGCTGTTGTGAGGGATGGACGGTTGGTTGCGGGTGCGGGAGCTATTGAGGTTGAGTTGGCGAAGCGGTTGAGTGCTTTTGGTGAGGTAAGAGAGATGATGCTGTTTTTTTAGGGATTGTGAAACGGTTGTCCATGATTTTAATTTTGTGTTTGGGTTTGGATTTTAGAAAACGCCCGGGTTGAATCAATATGCGATTAAAAAGTTTGCGGAATCGTTGGAAGTTGTTCCGAGAACGTTGGCTGAAAATGCCGGGATGGATGTATGCCCTTGATTTTTTTTATCTGATTTGTTTTTTAATTTTTATCTAATATGTTTGTTTCAGAGTACGGAAGTGTTATCTAAATTGTACGCGGCACATCAACAAGGCAAGGAAAGTGCTGGTGTCGATATTGAGGTACGTATACAATCCATTCATTTTGTTATTATTATTTTTTTTTTCTGAGAATGTTGATGTTTATATGGTGTAGAGCGAAGATAACGGAATCTTGGATGCGAAAGATGAGCAGATATTTGATTCGTTGGGTGTAAAGTACTGGGCGTTGAAGTTGGCTACGAATGCTGCATTAACTGTTTTGAGTGTTGATCAGGTAAGATGATAAGATTTGGGGTGTTATAGTTGTATTGATGGGGGGGTTTTTTTTTGTAGATTATTATGAGTAAGCCGGCCGGAGGACCAAAACCAAAGGAACAAAAGGGAAATTGGGATGAAGATGATTGATCTGTTTTGGGTGGATTGGAAAGAAAAAAAGGACATTTATTTGGTGTTTTGTTTTTTATTTACAAATTTAAAGTGGAAGGGGAAAAATAAAGATTTTATTTCCTAATTTTTAATGACCAATTCTCATTAGTTTATTATATTTATCATCAACTCAATTATTGTATTCCTGCAATATAAAGTTTAAAAGACTTTATTATATAAATATTCTTTCTTTTCATATACCAAGTTTAATAGTACTTTTTTTTGTTCTCATTTATAAGAAAATAAGAATACTGAAAATTTTGCATAAGAAAGGCTTAAAAAAAGCTAATCATTTATTTATTATTGACTTACAAGGTACTGGCTAGAAGTTTACAAAATTAAGACAGTTATAGTGAATATCATAATAAAATATTACACTAATGAAAAGTGTAAGAGCAGAGATTGATGAGATGGGAGATGTTAGCTGGAGTTTTGCTCAGTTTATGTGGAGTATAATGGATTGTTGTAAAACAGATGAAGAACATAAAGTTGGCTAATTTTAACAATAAAAAATTTAAAGTTTTTTTTTAGGTCTGTCCAAAATGTACTAAAAACTAATATCAAAAAATAAACTTTGAGTATTAATATACTCTTAAAAGCTATATTAAGCATCATTCAATAAAAGTATATTTTGATGTGTATTTTAATTGTGAATAAAATTAAAGCAATTGTAACACAATAGTTTATTATAAACAGTTAGTAAATCAATAATTATAATAAAATAAAATACAATGAGCTTTTAAATGTAATTGATTATAACATAAAAAGAAAAAAGATCTATAAATAGAGATAATATCTGAAAAAAAACTTTCATAAAATATTAAATACTTTAAATTTGTACGTGTCACGTAAGTGAAACCGTACAAAA
>JADGJK010000318.1:0-23609 GCA_027600645.1 Nowakowskiella sp. JEL0407
TGGTCGAGAAGGGTTTTTTCAAAAATGTTGAACATTTTTTTTTTTAATGAAATAAATCAAAAATGTATTCACTCTCGTATAAAAAATCAACTAAATTCAAACTTTGCGGTTAAATTTTTTTGCATTTTTTTTATCAAGCCATGTGAAAGTGACCGTGAAACTTTTTGTGGGAAGATCAAAGCACGATTTTCTTTGATCTCGAAAAAGTTCTCACGCTGTTGAAATTTGTATAAATAGCCCACATTCCCTCCACATTTCATCAACAAAAAAAATAATAAAAACACACAACAATTTGTAAAAACCTTTTTTCTTTTTCAAGAAAAAAAAACAATTCCAAAAAAAGGTGTTTGAGAACGGCGAAAATCATGAAAATGTTTCATCATTTTCGACCATTCTTCAAATGACCTTTTTTATTCTATCATTTTTATTTTATTTTATTTTAATAGTTTTGGGATGTGTTGAGGAATTGGTCGAACTTCATACTTTATTGTATCAAGTTCGACCGATTATTTTAACACTTCCGGCATTTTTTGATGCATCGGGTATGCTAATTTTTTAGTTTTTATTATTAAACGATGGTCTTATTTTATTATTTTATTGAAATCACCAAAAATATCACATTCGGTAAATTTGTATATCGACTTGTGTAAGAAAAGGAGAAATATGTTCGAAAACAATAAAAAATGCTCGTTATTTCGTATTCGTCGCATTCTACGATAGAATTCTGTATATCTACGATTATTTTCAGACCGCAATTTTGTCGTTTGTTATTTCTTCGACTTGAAAATCAAATTCGAAAATAACCAAAAATCATCAATAATCACTATCGAAAAAAGAAAGTCGCAGTAGGTACGGCGTTTAAAGAGTATAATACGTAAACAGACACTTTACTTTTGTTGCCGTGAATGGGCGCCCACATCTCTCAATAAGAACAGTTCGGTAGCCTTCTTTTGTTTAATATCTCTACACCCACAAGTTTGAACTGCAGGAAAACAATCAGAATACAATGAATTCACATTTAAATCGCAATTTCTATTTGTTTGTATGAATCCGCGAGACGATTCTTTTTTTACAAACAGGATTACGGTGGATTGCATCCCCTTGCATTATACATCCAAAACATCTCGATTCTCGATTACAGTACTAGTTCAAAAAGCTTGATATATCATGGAATCCAACAACTAACAGCAAAAAGACCAAAACCAATTGATCATGATTCAAACCTCCAAAAAGGACAAAAACAAAAAATCATCACACAAAACAACAACATTAAAAGCGGTCACAAAAATCCCAAAAATGCAGATTGGAATGAAATATTGAACGAGAGAGACGACGAGGAAGTCATGTTTGAGTTGTTGCTGCATGTATTGTACATATCCCTGGTACTGATTTTCGGGGCAAGTAAATCAGATAACTAGAGATACAGAAATGATGTTATTCTTAAGGACAGATTTGTCTCGTAAATATGAAATGAGTTACCATGGCGAGATATATGCAAAGATTTGATATGCGGCAATGAATTTAATTTGTTCATGTAAGAGACATCTTTTTTTGATGGAGTGTGAAAATCTTATGATCATGGAGTCCCAGACTAAAAGGGGATCCCCCTTGGTGTTCAGGTGGTCATAATCTTGTCGGATATTTGCTTTGTTGGAGTCCGGGTTTTCATGTGATTTTATAATTTGCAATTTTAAGAGTTATTTTTTCTTAGGGGGTTTTTTTACTGTGATCACTGGTAAGATAAATGTAGTTGAAATAGAAAGTTAGCCGAAAGTTACAGGCCGAAGAAGGCGAATTTTCCAAAATTACATATCGCCCGACTCCACAGAAATGATACTTTAAGAATAATTGTTTTAATTTTCAGAAAATTATAGACGTCGATACGCAAAAAAAATGTCTTTATCCATCTCATCAGGAAATTTGCAAAATGAAACATCTTTAGATTTGCACCTTTTTCAATCAGAATACCAGCAAATCTGTTAAATAAAAATTATATTAGATCTTATCTTTCCCAGCTCCAGATCTTCTAAAGTCACGCTGCAGTACACACGGATACAGGTTCAATTCCTAATTTAAGGATTCGCCTATATGTTCAAGTTGTGATAACGCAATTTCCGAGTGTTGCAAAGTGCCAAAGTAAAATGTGAAATAAAAATTTAAAAAAAAAATGAATTACGGTATTATAAACGCAAAGCGCAGCAGAAAAATGGGCGAATGACATCACAAAAGAAACTTTGCCGTTTTTCTTATCAAAATCGTCTTAGCCAATCAAAAACGTCGAAACGCCCAGCCCTGAGGTGTCAAATACAAAGCACGCCATCCCCGTGTTTCAGATTTAAAAAAGAAGTTCAAATCTATCTCCCTCTTGTCTACAAAGATTCATTAAAGATTTTATTCGTTTCATTCTTTTAGACTTTTTTATCCCTTTTTTTTCGAAACCTTGCATTACTCATGGGTGCCGTTGCTGAAGGAACAGTTCTTGCTGGCGCAAATCCACTTGCCGACACTCTCGCCCTCTTTCTTCTCCAGGCTTTGATTATCATTATTGTCGCTCGTTTACTTGCTGTAGTACTTTCTTACTTGAGACAACCCACTGTAATTGCTGAAGTTATTGGTGGAATTCTTTTGGTAAGAACGATAAAGAAAATAACGTATCTTTTCTTTGTTTCTAACAGTGTTTAAGGGGCCCTCTGCGTTGGGACAAATTACTGCCTACAGAGAAGCTCTCTTTCCTCAAAAATCCCTGCCGCTGTTATCACTTGTGGCAAATGTCGGTTTAATTCTCTTCCTGTTTATCGTCGGTTTAGAACTTGATCCTCTCGAACTCGTTCAAAACTCGGTTCAATCGCTTACGATTTCGTTGGCGGGTGTAATATTTCCGTTCGCGTTGTCTATTCTTTGTTCAAAGGTCTTGTACGATTTAATCATGATTCCGGATGTTGAGGTTTCCAAGGCAGCTCTTCCGCCGTTTTCTAGTTTCTTGGTGTTTACCGGAGTTGCAATGTCGATCACTGCTTTCCCGGTTCTTGCCCGAATTTTGGCCGAAAGAAAGCTGTTGGCGACAAAAGTTGGAAAGGTTACTCTAACCGCGGCTGCTGTTGGTGATGCTTCTGCATGGTGTTTGCTTGTCTTGGTCGTTGCGCTAATTTCAAACCCCTCCAACTCGATTATGGCTTTATACGTCTTCCTCGTAGTTGTCGCATGGGGATTATTTTTGTGGTTTGCGATACGACCAATCTTCAAGTTCTTGATCGACAGAACTGAAAATGAAACAATTTCTCAATTTGCGGTCGTATTCATCTTCCTTGCTGTTCTTGTCAGCAGTTGGTTTACTCAAATCATTGGTGTTCACGCCATCTTTGGCTCATTTCTTGTTGGATTGTGTGTTCCTCACACGCACGGATTCGCTATCAAGTTAACGGAAAAGGTCGAAGATTTGGTCAGCATTGTATTTTTACCGCTTTACTTTGCGTACTCTGGTTTAAATACTCGAATTGATCAACTTAACGACGGACAAAGTTGGTTAATGGTATTGCTCGTTACGGCCGTTGCCTGCTTTGGAAAAATTGTCGGATGTGGGATTCCTGGTCGATTTACCGGTTTGAATTGGCGTGAATCTTGGGCGGTCGGTGTTCTAATGAATACCAAAGGGTTGGTAGAGTTGATTGTGTTGAACTTGGGATTGCAAGCTGGTGTTATTTCGGCGCGGGTGTTTACTATCATGGTTATGATGGCTTTAATTACCACTTTCACGACGGTTCCAGTTATTTCAGTGATTTACCCGCCGAAATTCTACAAGGATAGCCGAGCGTTGACTGTCAAAGCGAAAGAAGATGAACAACTCACTGAAGTTCCCAGAACCGACAAGAAAGATATCGAAATTGTGCTGTGTTTGACTGGAATTCAATGTGTTCCTTCGATGATGGCTTTGGTGAAGATGGTTAGGGAGAGCGTTTCACACATTCCACCATCCGAAAGCGAGAAAACCCCCGAAGACTCTTTAAACAATCTTCAAATTTCAGCAATTCGTATCATTCCTTTATCAGAACGTACCTCTGCGGTTATGAAAGCGGCGGAAGCGATTCAACCATCGACTATTGCGGAAGACGGTATTTTGAGTGTATTCAAGACGTTTGGATTCCTCAATCACTTGCACATTATCACCGACATGATTGTCTGCCTGGTAGGATCGGTTGGTGAATCTCTTGTCGAAAAACTCGGTGCTTCTTCATCTTCTTCGGATGATGAATCCGGAATCAAATTGGCGGTCGTTCCAGTGGTGCTTGAGAAAAAATCTTCATCGACCCACACATGGCAAAGTGCTTTCGCAGGAAATGCCTTTAATGAGGAAGTCGGTGGTCTTCAATTTGTGGTTGACAAGGTTGGATGCACAGTTTGCGTATTCTTGGATCGAGGTTTCGGAAAGGCCGATTTCGACTTCAACGCTCTTCAAACGTCTGACCCAAACACTATCAAGGTCTGCAACAAGCGCACGGTCTATGTTGTATTCAACGGGGGTGCGGACGATCGAGAAGCGCTTCATTTCGTTTCCCTTATCACTAACGTAATCACGATTCATATTCTTCGAGTACGAGGGGACTTTAAACCCTCCAGTAGCTTCGCTAGCACCACTAAAGCGGGATCCACATCTGAAGGTACGAGCAGTGTGAAAACTGAGGTCGAAATCTTAACGGACGACGAACTCGGTAAGATTGAAGATTCCAAGGACGATGCCGCATTAAAGAAATTGACTGCGTCGAACTCGGTTACTATTGAAGAATTGACAGCACCCTCGGTATTCTCGATGCTCTCCCAAGCCAGTGTCACGTCTTCACCTTCCAGTCAGACGAATGTTGCCGCTTCTCCCGAATTAGCCTTATCAAACGGAATGAACAAAGCAATGGTCCGATTATTGAAGCAACATTTGCAAGTTGTGAACGAAGGAGATTTGATCGTTATTGGCCGAAGAAGTTACGAAAGTATGGGCAGCGGAAGCGGTAGTTTCAGGTCATGGGTTGAAGGAGATGATTGTGTTGCTAGCGCATGTATTATAAGCTGCTCGAGGAACTGAGGATATTTGTAAAATATCTGACTCTTTTGTCATTCCTTTTTTTTATCTTTTATTTTTCTTTATTACATTCATTTTCATCTTACTTTAAAAAAAAGAAGAAATTTACTTGATCGAAAAGGATATCATAGAATCATTGAAAAAAATTAAAAATTCGAGAAAATTGGTTTAAAAAAAAAATTTAAAAAAAAAAAGAATACGAGAAACTACATGCAGAAATAAAGACTTATGAATTTTTGTACAATATTTCTTGTTTGTTCTCTTTCAGTGCAATCAATACAAAAAAAAATTTTAATAATAATTTTACTTTGGAAGGATAATAACGATTTGAAATCTCTCTAAAAAGAATCTTTGATCAGTGATTACGTAAATTCGACTGGAATTGTTTGTAAGCATAATATCAAATCTTCGATTATTTTGAATGTTCGATAGATGCAGTACAATCAAGGAGGATATTATGGATACAGTTGTAAAGAACAAAGCAGGCGTCTCATCTGATACGACTGAGAGCCACGATTCACTCTCACTGGTGAAAATTGTTCTTGCTGCATTGTCTTCTGCAGATGTACGTCTATTACTTTATAAAGTGTGTAATTTAAATAATCTCATTCTCGGAATTCCCAGTATTCGAGAGTTATAAAAATTCTTATCGGCAACTACCAATTGTCTCGGCCACAGCAGCACTCCTACTACGTTTCAAACCCAGTCGATAGATTTGAGTGTTTAATCTCTCCAAAAACTCTCAATATCAACACAATCTTATCAAGTTCATTTCATTACAACGAATTTATTAAAGCAGGTGGTTTTCGGAAACTGCTTTCTCTCCAATATTCAAAAAATACGGAAATATTGTATCATTTATTACCGGTTATAAAGAAAACGGTACAAGTAAATAAAATCCACAATCAGGACGTTGAGAGTCTTTGCGTTGCATATAATTTACTGGAATTAATGAGGCAGTCTTCAAACTTGCGGAAGATTTTTGAACTTTCAAGTCACACCTCCGTTCAAATTTCTCAATATGCTTTGGAAGTGCTCCACGAAATACTTTTCGATAATACATGCTACTATTCAGACGTTGTTATAAAGAAAAGGAGTTGTTTATTGGTTCACCGAAAGTCTTTTGATCGATTATTGTTAGTTTCTGGAGGATTCGTAAACATTACGCAGAGCCTTGTAGTGATTTATGCGAAAATGGAGAATCTTTATTCAAATGATACTCTGGAAAACCATCCCGTTAATTGCAAAGTCAATTTACAGCAAATTAATCTAATAACTGACATTTTTCAAGTTCTGGTTTCAGAAAGCAGCGAATCTGCAGGTCAAGTAGATAACAAAAATGCAGCTTTGTTAATAGAGAACTACTGTCGAAGATGCTTAATGTTTATTTTAAAATTGTTTGAGAAAGATGGGATCAGAACTGAGAATGAAAATTACATTGACGATTCGTTAGTCTGTCTCCTCGCACTCTGGTTTGAAGTGGATCCAGCAAGCGCAAATTCAATCTGTGCATTTTTATCGGTTAAAGATTGCTCGATAATGCCATTACCTCAAAGTCGAGAATATTTCAACCAATTGCGTTTACAATACAAAAACAAGCAGATCACCACAGATCGTAACAGAGATTCAAATCTCGTCAACCAGAGGAAATTTACAGACGCAAAACGGTTTGGACAGACGTTAATCAATGATGATTGGGAATGGACTCGAAAAAATATGCAGCTGACATTCGAAACAAGTGATTCTAGTGCAAGATCGCTGTTACCTTGCTGGTGATTGTCGATATCATAGTGAAAATTTCAATGAGTCTTCTGTAAATTTTCCTCGTGAATAAGACCAGAATGACTCCTCCGGTGACTCCTCCAACCGTGACTCCATTTGCAAAAAAAAACAAAAAAAAAAACAACTCACACAATGTTCCAGCTTCCTTTCATTTTAAGTCGAAATCAACGATCAGTTTTTAGACTTTCTAATGCTCATTTACTACATAAATCATCTTTTCGCGTCATCCCTCTACCGCGAGCGAATTACTCCTCACAAGCGGGCAATGTAAATTACGGCAGAACTTTCACCCAAATACTTGGGGTAGCGGGTTTAATTGCAGCTGGAGTTGTCGGTGTCGTTTATATGGACAACAGTCGAGCGTCAATTTATCGTCTCGTCGTTATGCCAGTCACTCATGCTGTGTTGAGGGATCCCGAAGATGCACATAAACTGGCCATTTTCATGGGAAAACTGGGAGTACTGCCGAAGGATAGAGTAATAGACGATTCAGTTCTTTCTGTGAAGGTTGGTAGAAGCTCTCGATACCCGAATAGGTAATCTAATTTCTCAACTTGGTATAGATTTGGGGGAAAGAAGTCTCGAACCCGATTGGATTAGCCGCTGGTTGTGATAAACACGGTGAAGCTATTGATAATATGCTTGCCACTGGGTTCGGGTTTGTTGAAATCGGAAGTGTAACTCCACAACCACAAGTATATTTTATGAGGATTCAAATCACGATTGTACCTGCATGTAATTAACTTTGATTTCAAAAGCCTGGAAACCCTCGACCCCGATTTTTCCGCTTGAAAGAAGACGGTGCGGTTATTAATCGATATGGATTTAACTCTGAAGGTCACGACGCGGTTGCTTCACGATTGAAAGCGAGAATTCGAACGTACTTGTATAAAAACGCAGTCACCCCTGATCCAGTGCAGTTGGAATCTTACGGTCCCTCTTCGGCGTTACCACAATCAACAACCCGTTCCCTGATATCTCGAAAGTTATTGGGAGTAAATCTGGGCAAAAATAAGACATCGAAAGCGGAGGATGATCAAGATTTCGTTAATGGTGTTAAGTCTCTCGGGCCATTGGCTGATTACATTGTCGTGAACATTAGCAGTCCGAATACACCAGGATTGAGAGCACTCCAGCGAAGAGAACCTTTGGAGAAGTTGCTTAAATCAGTAAAGGGCACGAGAGATGATGTTTTGGTGCATAAGCCACCATTGTTGGTTAAAATTGCGCCTGACGTGGGAGAAGAAGAATTGAAAGATATTGCGGCCGTGTGTCAGAATGTTGGTATCGATGGTGTTATCATTAGTAACACAACTATTACTAGACCCGAGACGCTTAAGAGTCGTAAGTTTTATTTTTAGAAATTACAAATTATTCCCAACTCATGGACATTATATTTTAGCGAAAAGTTTAACTCGTGAATTTGGTGGACTGTCAGGAGCTCCCTTATTCCCGCTTGCACTTAACACGCTGAGAAGCTTTTATTCGCTCACAAACGGCTCGATCCCTCTGATCGGGTGCGGTGGTATCCGATCTGCGGATGAAGCTATCGCCTTTGCAAAGGCAGGTGCGACATTGGTACAGCTTTATACTTCGTATGGAATGGAAGGTCCTGGAGTTGTCTCTGACACAAAAGACGAGGTGACCAGAAGGTTGAAAGAAAGTGGGAAAACCTGGATGGATATTGTTGGAGAAGATCACAGAAAATAACTAATTTGATTCCTTTGTGGATTCCTTATTTTTATTTGCTTTTATTACATGTGTAATAAAATACTAATTTTAAAATAATAATTTTTACTTTTCATCGCTCCACAAAACATCAAATACGAGTCTCACACATGACGTTGCCAAAAATGACATTGTTCCGTCTGGCCCATCTTGGGGTAAATCATAGAACAATCTCCGCGCAAGTTTCTCATTTTTATCAAAAGCCTGTGCCGCCGTGGTCTCATTCAAAGTAGGCGAAAGAATCTTCGTACTTCCTCCGCTTGCTGAGCTGCCTGTCGGAGAAATTTTGGTAATTGAAGTTGGGGTCGCTGGTGAGGTTGTGGCACTTGAAGCCATTGATGTGGGTCCGTCCACAATCCATCGACTCCAAAATCTGGATACTGCATCACGAACAATTTTGTTGAGGTCCAGCGTTCCACTGTTGATCGATATTTCGGGATTTCGATCTTCGATTCGCGATATAACCACCAAACATTCAACTGCAATCTGTCTCTCAGCTGGATCACGAATGACATCCAAAAGAGATTCAACCTGTAAAGCTGTATATTTTGTAACAGAGATAAAAACATTAACCATGATGATAATTCAGCACACAATCTCACTTACCAAAATTGAACTCTTCTGGGGTTTTTTCACTGACAGTAGGATCTCTCGGCAAAAATTCTTTTCCGACCAAAATACCATTGCATTTGGATAACACTCTCCACACTTTTGGATAAAAGTCGGTTGGAACTCGATTCAAAGCACCATCATTTTTTCTGCGTCTCAACCATCTTCCGTTCGAAGGCATCAATAATGCCGAAAATACGTTGACATTCTTTAATGGAATGCTCAATCCAGCTCCACTTCCGGCACTCGACACGTCCACTTCGCCAACTCCCGGGAAAGTTGCTAACAATTTCTTACGTCTCGCCGCTAAATCAACAACACGCTTCACGATATCTGTTGGACCCGCAGATGCCACCTTGTGGCTCTCAGGAACACTTCCCTTTTCTGCACCTTTCTCACCGAGAATGCACCACGAATCTCGGTATGTCAACTCTCGAATCTTCGTACTTCCGATGCTCTCGCACGCGATTTTAGCTGCCTCGGTCAAACATTCACTTGCATCATCTTTGCATACAATCAATACCAGTGTTCCGGGCTCCAGCCACTCGATTAACCTCGCAAGTTCATCAGCATCTTCATGGGATACATGGGTATCGAACGATCCATTTTCAATGATCGTCCCCTCGAAAGGATCCACCACAAGCACGTTCATACCGCGACCGAAAACAATTGGCAACGTTGCCGTGGCTTGGTCCAATTTTAATTCAATACGGCAGAAGTTACCGGCTTGGAATCCACCGGATTGGCAGACAATAGTTAACTCGTTTGGAAGCGAGGATGAAGTAGTCAACTTCAAGTCGCTTTGTGGATGGCCTTGCATAGTAAAGCTTCGTTGTTTCATCGTACTTAGCATCATGAGGGAGCTTTCCGTTGTCAAGTTGGTTTGTTCTCTTGCAGTAAGCACTTGACTCAGCAGCTGCTTCATTTCGAAAGGACTCAACTGAAATTATGTTAATGTTGCTAGTGAAGTCGCGCATAATATTTCAACTCTTACCTGCATCAATTGTTCAACCGCTTCTTCTTCATCACATCCTCGCATTCGCGATATTTCCTCTCTCATGGCTATGATAAAGAAATGCGTTCGAATCCTCATTATACCTTCAAACATGTTTGGTTGAGACCGAATGAAAGAACCAAGATACGTCAGCACTTCTTGGACGACGGGTGCTTCTCGTACGTCACTGGCGCTAAACACAGAATTAATATTCACTATTAGTTTAGAAACTAGGCAAAGGCTGATTTAATACCAATGGCGAAAAACAATGTCGGAAAGAATCGAGGGACTCAATGGACTTGTCATAAAGTATTCTTGCGAACCAAATCCAACTGTAACCGGCTTTTGCCGAATTAATAGATCTGCGACATTTATAGTTAGACTGTTTACAACTTTCATGAGCAATCCCGCCGTTTGTCGTACAATACTCCATTGTCCCATATGCATCGCTTTGCTGTAAACTTCCTCGAGCAATGTTGATACGGTTCCAAGCTCATCGATGTAAAAATCGAGACCATGACAAGAATGCAAATATTGAAGCAAATCGATCTGATCATAAAGATTCGCCGACGATCGAAGCAAAGAAATCGCTTGAGGGACGTGTTTGGGATCGTTGAGGGTAAGAGTAAGCATTTCTTGTTCAAAATCGACTTCAGTTTCGATCGTAAAGTTAGAATCTACAGTATTTGAGCTTTTATGTCGGAAGTCAGGTGACTGCGCTGCAGAAGTAGCCGTAGGAGTGCTGCCATAATTCGGCGCACCATCAGTACGTACAGCCAAAGATATTGGAATAGATTCTAACTGGTAAGACTGTCGACGAGCGCTGTCAGTGTGCTCGTTTAGGGCCATATCTCCAATCATAGACTTCTTACGTAAACTCTCTCGATCTGGTGACAAGGTTCTGGCGTGCGATTGCTTATGTGCGCCAACGGACGAAGGGCCAATATCGAGTTTGGCTATTCCCATTAGTTCACTAACTTCCGCACCCATGTCATTATAATCGTCCGTGAAAAATGGACTTGCAAGAGGACTTTTGCTACCCGTACTTCCGTCAAAGCTTCTTCTTCGGCTGAAAGCTCTTCGTCGGTTCGGAGTTTGAGAGCCAGTACTCATACTGAGATGGGTTGATTTTTCCGATAGGGAAAGAGCGCCGGGTACGTGTGGTATTACTTCTCCTTTTAGCAAATTGTGCCAATCCTCCCCAGCACCAACTAAGAAATCCAAACTCTCAACGCAAGCAGTTCCAATCATCTCACTCAATCTGCCCACGCGAACTCGGGTTCCGCCGCACATTCCACTCTTAAGACTCATAACAAAGTTCAACAAATTCCTATTGCTGTTCGCTCTCGGTCCATATCGATGCTTTTCTTTCTTTAAAGTTCCGAGCATTTCGTTCGTCAACATAACCATCAACGTTGGACGACCCGTATACCACCAATGATTCTTCACGAACGCAATCTCTTGTTCCATAACACTTACCAAATAATCATTATCGCTGACCAAGTAAAATTCTTCTTTATCCATAAAATGCGGCAAAAATGCATATAGTCTTCCTTGGCAACGATAAAGTTTGCTTGTTCCGATTGTCCCTACAGGTCTTCTTGGGCGTCCGGTTAGACCCTAAATGCACCGTGGTTAGTTTCAACAATAATGTGATACGTGCCATACCATTTTCTGATTCTCTCCTAACGCAGTATAAGCCTCTCTCAGCACACTCGGTGGCGAAATGGTGACGGGTTGACACATTTCAACGGTTTGCGTTTCGAGTCCAAAGGTGTTCAATTTTGCTCTCAACTGTTCACTTTCCGCGAGAAGAACAACTTGAACAACAACGTCGCTGCTATTCTTTTGTTGGAATGGTAACAATCGACGACCGAGTGGATCCATTTCGGCGGGACTCAACAGATTATCCGCGATCAGATTTCCAAGGAAATAAAGCGATTGAGCCCAAACCAAAGGGACATTTTCGTTAGGAACTCTAGGTTGGGATCCTGGATTCTCCTTCTCCGCGTCGACCCTGTCCCTAGGTACAATATATAACTCCGGAATAAGGTTAAATTGCTCTTTAGCGGTGCTCATATGTGATCTTCGACCTATCGACATTCTTCTTCCCGTGAATGTGGAAGACATGGAATAAGTTCGACTGTGACCAATACCGGTTGGAGGTTGAGATGGAAGTAGAGGGGGGGAAAGACTGGGTAGTCGGGCAGAACTAACTGACAATCCATCTAATTTCACTCGATATTCCTCAGCGAAATTTAAATCGTTTCTAAAGTATCCGTCTAACATCAGATATGTGAAAAACAAAGGCCATTCACACTCAATATGTTCGAAGACTTTCAATTCATTTGGATCGTAATGCAATCTAACAATATATTTCCTCAGTTTAAGAAACCCTTTGAGGCTTAAGAAAAAATACCTGCTGTGATCCTCAAGTACTGTCTGATGTCCGTCTCTCAGAAAACGCTTACACCCATATCGTCCTCCAAGCTTCTTTATGATCTCATTTCTGGTCCTATTCATTAATGCGGGGTCTTGAACTGCGAACGCAGGAAATGAAATAACAGAAAGCAAGGCAGCATCGACTTCTTTGGAGTTCGATTCTCTAGGGAGAGCGGAATGTAGTGTGGTGTAATTCCTCGTCAGCTCATCAGGTAGAACGTGGATCACCTAATATTAAAGGTAAAAACTAATACAGCTTCTTAACAAATCTCATATACGTACAGATGAAGGGCCACCCTTCGCTCCGAAAAGATTCACTCCATTAATAGCCTGTAGTGCCGCCAATGCCATACCAATGCTTGAAGAGTTCAACTCCGGCATACCGTGATTGATTTTATTCCCTCTTTCCCATATTCCATAATCTGGCGTTCTGTAAGCACCTGTTACAAAATTTAATTCATAATCAACTAGAAAATACAAATACACTTACGCTCGATGTAAAATACCAAGTTTTGAACAAAGTTGACTTCATCCATCGTATACACAATATGGAGTCCACTTGTTGTCATTTGCGCCAAAGTCAATAAAAATAAACTCGTTGCATCGATTTGAAGATGTCCCCATTCGAAGTCACCAACAACGGGTGCGCCGGTCGCTGTGTTATATCTGGAGAAAATATTATTAATAACTCGGGACCGAACTGAAGTCACTTACTTTGCATGTAAAGAATGCTCCAAAGACTGTGTATTTTTAAAATTTTCCACTTTGTGTGATTGCTGCATCATCGCGTATAGTAACCCTCTCATACACTTGATCGTCGCATGTTCCAGTTCGTCTAAATGAGAGAAATCAGTCCAAAATTCGATCTTTCCTCGATTACTACTTACAGCCCACTCCTCCATCATCATCAATTCTACGATACGCTAACGATAAACCCCAAACCGCAATGATCGAGTACACGTTATCTCTTTTTGAACGAAATTTAGCAAAGGTTTTGAATTTTTTTAGACGCACTCACCGAACCCAAGCATCTCTGTAATCTCCGTGAGTTGTTATTGCAACAGAGGCGGGGATCTTGTTAAAAACTTAGAACTTATCCAAAATTCAACCCAAATAATAATACCAATCCAGTGCAGGGATTCTGTTTTGACAATATGATTTTTGAGATTTGGTGATGGTAAGACTCCAACTGATCCTGGATTGCTCTTCGGGTGGCCATCGCTTTAATTACGCAGAGAATGAAAGGTGGTTTTTGTGAATCGTCTACAAATCAGTTTAATTCTTTAAAGTATTCCAATCAGGCAGAAGACGATAAATTACATACATTATTTAAGAAAGCAATAGATATTCTCGAAACGACTCCCAAATTAAGATCCAAAAAACTAATGTTGTTCACCACCCAAATAAGATTGCAATATTTTTCTGAATAGAATAAATTGACGCGGTCGAAAGGTATTATAATGCTTCACTCCAAGCTGTGAGAAATGAATGGGGAAGTTGACGATTTTGTTTGTTGATTGGGGCCTGGCCTGAACACAAAGACGATATGATATGATTTACTGGTATTTCTTTATCACAATGATAAGAATTCGCATTAGAGATCCATTCACATCACTTGTGGTTAAGCAATCATCTCTTCTGATACCAAGCAATTTATTTCTTCAAAGTTCAAATTTTCGATTCTTGTGATAAATTCTTTTTTTTCAGCACAGGCAGTTCACACCAATACGATTTCGAAACACGGGTTTTTGGAATCATGACTAGAATTCCGTTTCGGATTCTTCCAGCACGGTCTACTCTCTCATTATCGTTTCTCATGATGTGTCCTATTCCAACTTTGATCCTTTGAAAATCGACGAAATCGGGTCCCATTACATAAAAATCATGCTGAAGATTATGGAATATATCAAAAAGTTGACTTGCGTGTTCATCATTCTTCGTCGTAAGATCCAACACGCAGAGAAAGTGCGTTCTCCATATTGATTTCAGCGAGAACCCTTAGTAATCGCAAACTTTTAAATATTGCTTGAACGTGTAACAAATACAATAACACCCATACCACGCTGTTGATACTTTTGAAGCTCAACTTCAATTCTCTTCTTCAAATCTCGAACTCGGGCCGTATTGCGAACAGTAATATCTACAATGAAAATAAACTTTTTCGAGGATGCCACTGTTAAGACTTGTAATCGATATAAACCTAACGGTGGTAATTGTCCTCTCAAAATTTTAAAGGAAAGCGCCAATCCATTCTCACGCGCCCAGATATCCGTCAGTTCATTTACATCGCAATTATGAGACAAATCAGAAAGTAAAGGGTTATTAAGGAGCTCCGATATTTTGTTGTTGATGCTGCGAGTGATTTCCGTCATTTCTTTCTAAACACAGCGAGTCATGTTACGTTCGCGCTAGCTCAGGGAATGCAATAATTAAGGGAAAGATTTGAATTTTTCTCGGTGTTTCGACGCGGGAAATTCTTCGTTGAGTGTGAATCGATTTTTTTGGGTGCCAAGTCGTCAAATTCAAATTAAGACGACACGCTCCCGCTGCTTCGTTGATGACTACCAGATGGTCAAGACGGAGATGCAGAATCAGATGGCAGCTCCAAATAGAACCGAAGAAGAAGCAGCTGAAGGAGCGGTTGAATCTAAGAGTCAGTGCAGCTAGTATAAAGGATCACGGAATGACTTTGAACGTGTACTTTTTTTTCAATAAACAGCTGTCAACTTGCTGCAAGAAAGTTTTCTTTGATCATATTCTTTGTTTCTTTATCATTGTTTATTATTATCACCTCTAATCGATCTCAGCTGCTCGAATTACTCTCACATTAAAAACTTCGTGGCATTGTGCTAACGAGCCTAATCATGTTCAATTAAAATAATTGATTCTCCAAAAAGTAGTGATGTTTCGGAAGCAGGAAAGCCGGTGGACGACTCTTTTAAGGAGCTAGAAAAAATCAGACATGCGCACACGCAAAAACACTTGGAGGTAAGTGACTTCCTCTTTGTGGGCGATACATAACGAGATAAAAAAGAACCCGGTTATGACCATAAGAAAAAATAAAAAATTAATGTTATTTATCTAATGCATGCGCACTTCATTGATAAAGAAGATTTGTTTACGTGATAGGAAAACTGATTGGTTGTATTCTTAAATATGAAAATCTTATCGATAAAAAAATTCCTCTTTTTCCTTCTCTCGATCCAAGCGAATGCGGTGTTTGGTTCCTTTCTCCAAAACATCAATAACTCTCCAAATCAATTTCAAGTATCCGAAAACCAAAACAAACAACCTGCGATTGATTACTCTTTTGTCGAATTGAACCAAAAAATCGAAAGAAGACAGTTCGAAGGTTCCAGAGGACCAACTCCGCAAGAGAATGGTCAACGAAGACAGCTTCGATCCCCTCAAAGATCTCAAGAAGATCAGCTAGTCAATGATTATAAACAATCTGCTGCTGGAGAAAAAGCCGAAGAATTTGAACGACGAGCAAGTTTTGAAGCGAAAAAAATTGCTTCTCCAAAGTATGACGCAAAGAAATTAAGAGCATTTGAGAAAAATGAATACGCAGAGATATTTGAGCGCGCAAAAAAGAACGTCTTTAAAATTCAAGCGAAAAAGAATAGGGTGAAGAGAGATTTGCAATCCTCCGAAGATTCAATTAATTATATGGACGGTTATGGAGTAATGAAAGGATTCGGTCAAGGTTATAACTTGGGAGGGGATTTTATGAGAAAAGGGTCAAGCGGATTGAGTACGCAGTGCCAAGGAGAGCTATAAACCGTTTAAAGTCGAGTATTTATCTACGTAATCCTTTTTTTTTGGGAAGAAATTCATAAAAAAAACAAAAAAACACGCGTACTCTCCAATCATTTGTGTTTCAATTATATAATTATTAATTGGGAAAAAAATGCGATTTAACGTTTTCCTCCACCTTTGCATCCTATATCCACTCTCGATTTTCACTCACTACACATGCACCTACCCAAACGCATTTCTTGATGCCTGTGATATTGACAGCATCCAAACCAACGTCATCGGACAATTTAATTTTCTAAAAACCATTTTTACCTCTAGTCAGCCGCAACTTCGTATTCTCCGTGGCCCGATTCCAAGTGCGAAAGTTCAGGATGGTGAACAAATTATGCCGAAAAATCGACAAAGCTACAAACGATATAAATTTGAAAAAAACCGGCGATTGGGTGCTGAAGATATCGATGGCGAGAGATTGAGAAAGTCTAACAAACGCAAATATATTCCAAACTCAAAAGCAAAGATCCCGAAACTGGGGATTAATCCAAAAAATAAAGAATTTAATTTTGCTCCTAAGTTTGAGAGGAGAGAAGATGCTCAGATTGATGTGAATGTTGATACGAATAACGGGGAACCACCTTCAGTATTCGATCACTCGAATTCCGACGATTCCGGAGAATCAGTTGTAAGTGGAACCCGAAAGTATAAAGCTTTTCACAATGCATTGCCGACGATGCACACTGATTTTCAGCCAGAACCGACGGAATCTTTAACAAAATTAAATCAGGAAGCAGATGAAAAGGACAATGGTGAACGCACGATGGTGGAGAAGGAAAAGAATAAATTACGCCGACGATCATTCCATTTTCATGCTGAATTTCCAAAATTGCATGGAAATTTTGAGAGAAGATCGATTGAAGATCCCGAAAAGGTTTGGTTGAGACAGAACATGGGAGGTAGTTTGGACGATGTTGCGTTGAATCGAGGAAAAAGAAGTGTAAAGTTTCAGAGTAAGTTGAAGTTGGTGAGTAAATCGAAATATCAACATGGATTAGATCCAAGGTAGAGTTTCAATTTTGCTCTTTGTTGAAATCTGCATTAACACTCAACTTTCCTCCAAGATTCAAAATTGCAGGACCAGGGCAGTGTGCATCTTCTCAACAGATTTAACTGAAATAAATTCATTTGAAAAAACAGGAAAAAAATATGATGTCTCCAGCGAGCAAACAGAGGAATTTGAATTAGGAATTTGGACAATTTTTATCCGAACATAAAAACTGCGAGGCAGATTTCATTCCACGCAACCAATCCAACTTGGCTAGAACCGATCCCATTTGAACCGTCTGAAAGAAAACTAAGATGGAATTTGCAGGCGGTGAATAATTTATATTATATTGTTTTCGGAAATTTAAATGTGCTCATAATCGAAAATAAATCCAACTGCAAGAAACGAAATTGACAATAACTTATAGCCATATCATGAAACGATCAAGCAAATTAGATAGTTGCCAGTCGCGATTAAATTGGCTCAATTGCTCTCGCATAATCCACTACCCATAAGACAAAAACGAGCAGGAGAATCCACGTAATGTAAAACACATTAACGAAAACTGGAGCTCGGTAAACAAAACAACAAAACGTCGTTTTTTTGTTGGGGGAATTTGCTTGACGAGTTGTCATTAATTTTTGGTTTTGTGTGGAAAAAAAATTGTGTTACATACTTTATTCGGATAAATTAGTTATTATTTACAAAATTATGCTTTCACTTCTTCTCCAACACTTTCTGAATTGATGCCTTTAATCTACTTTGATCTGCATCTTCTGTCACTGTTTCCGTGTCGGTCAAATCCGCGTCGCTGAATGCCGTTTGATTTAAGATTTCTCCGATAGATCTTTCTAATTCATCTATTCTTGAACTCATTTCATCCACTTACGAGAAAAAAATTAGGCTCAATAACTAAGAAATAACCCGCAATCCATACTTTTTGATACAATTTGAGTGGATACGTCATCGAACTTGGAGTTCTTTGAAAAAGTAATTAATCCGATGTATTGTGATCTCAATCCAAATTTTTTTGAGCTGCCCCTTACCATCTCTTTCAGAATTGATTCAACCTACAAAGAGCTAGGTCAAGAAAATTATTAAAACAAAGAAAACACGTAGAGCATACAAATAATGCTAATTCCTGAGGATTTTTCGGATCGTCAGAAGTACGAGCGAGAGCTCCTGAATTGTTGTCCTGGTTCATGTTTAAAATGTCGGTGGCTTGGTAAGGTTACACACTCCTTGGAAACTTCCCAACAATTCGGTTTGAATTCATTTTTCATTTACCCGCAACGTTCTTCCTCCTAGATCGCTTTTCCCATCTCCTTAGCTCTTATCCCGTCTGAATTTATCTTCGGATTTTTTCACTCTTATCTATTGTCCTGATTTTCAAACATTTATATCATTCTTTGATACCACGAAACACATTAACTAATTTCAGAGTTTTACTTCATTAGACGCGAAAGAATTTGATAGCCTTCGTGGTTTATTTATTGGTGAAAGTCGGTGTTTCTTGATTGAAATCCATTCAATTTCGTTTTTTCACAAACGACGACGGACCAGAACAAATCGCAACATATAGAGCTGAGTGCTCTATCAACCTCATTCACGTCTAAAGCAAGGTTTTCCAACTCAAGGATGTCACAATCAATGGATACAGAACATTTGCTCTCGCCATCTTCCCGTGATTCAACTGATGCCCCTCAGCAACACCAGCCTTCCACTCTAAATATCGCGAGCTTGATTTGTCTGACTGTGTGTCTCGTTGGTGTTCAGTTCACTTGTTAGTTATTTGATGCACCTTTACAATGTAGAGCAATTTTATTGAAATAATATGTAGGGAGTGTAGAACTTGCCTACGGAACTCCTTATTTATTGGAACTAGGTCTTCCAAAAGCCTTAACTGCATTAGTTTGGCTTGCTGGGCCATTGTCGGGTTCGTGGATTGATCAATTCAGTGAAAATATGATCATCTAACGAATTGTAGGTTTACTTGTGCAGCCAATTGTTGGCGCTTATTCAGATATTTCCACTCTGAAGATGGGACGCCGCCGACCGTTTATTATCGGTACAGCAGTATTTCGAAAATTGTGCGTTTTCTTATTTTTTTTTGTAGTGGGTGGATTTCTTGTTGTTCTCTCTGTTGCGATGATTGCATACGCTAAGGAACTTGGATTATGGATTTCTAAAGCATCAAATGATCCTGACAAAGCTACGCTGGTAACTTGACCCATTTTGTGATTTATTTCTCTGGTGACGTTCGATCTAAGACGTTTCTTTGAGGCATCGAGCATAACGATCTTAATAGCTGTAATTGCTTTTTATGTTTTGGATTTTTCTATCAATGCCGTTCAAGCCGTTTGCCGTGCTCTAATTGTAGATATTTGTCCTTTACATCAACAAGAGACGGGCAATGCGTGGGCCGGTAGAATGCTTGGAATGGGGAGCATTTTGGGATTTTTTGTTGGATATATAGACCTGCCGTATACGTTTCCGTTCCTCGGTCGAAATCAGATACAGATTTTATGCGTTTTTGCAATCACTTGTTTCCTCATTACCGTTGGTATCACGATTACATACGTTAAGGAGACGCCGTTAATCAGGAGTGAACGAAGAAGGAAGGAGCGATGGGTCAAACCTCTGTTAAGGATCGTCAGCGCATTTTGGGGTTTACCACCACCTATTCAAAGTTTGTGCAATGTTCAACTGTTTGCATCAATGGCATGGTTCCCATATTTATTTTATTCGTAAGATTTGGTTTTTCGTTTCATTTGAATTTTATTGAAATATTTTTTTCCTTTCAGAACCACATGGATTGGGGAAAGAGTTCCAGCGAATCCAAATACCCCGCCTCAAACAGTTGACCCTGATGGAACGCGCGCAGGATCTTTTGCACTATTGTTAAATTCGCTGCTCGCCTTGAGCGCCGTATTCATTATGCCTGCAATTACCACATTTGCGCATCGTTATTACTCCCAGGAAGGTTCAACGTATTCCGGGTCAATTTCCACGCAGATTGCAAAGTTCTTGAAGTCATTGCCTAAGATTTGGGCTGCCTCGTTGCTGATGTACGCAATTTGTTTGTTTTCGACATTTTGGGCCAACGATGTCACCGGAGCAACTATCATCATTGCAATCATTGGAATACCTTGGGGTACAATTCCTATTCTATTTTTATAATTTTGTTTCCAATATTCAATTCTCTATTTGCTCGTGAAGGTATATCTGGTTGGGTTCCGTTTACGCTGATCGGAGAGTATGTCTCAACAATCAACGGTAACGAACTAGGGCAGAACGATGACTATGTAGCGATACGAACTTCCGAAGAAGATGATACTCTAGGAAAACATGTTCGCCGAAGAAGTCGCGGTCTGTCAGAAAACGAATCCGAGTACGATGAAGAGCACAGCAGCAGCGAAACTCGACCTCAATCATCAAGCTTTGGTCGACGACATCGAAAGAAACATAAACTTGACGCAGGGATCATAATCGGAATTCATAACATATATATTGTTATTCCGCAATTTGTGTCGACGCTGCTGAATGCGATTATCTTTGCATTGTTTCAAGCGGTGTCACCTGATTCAGAGAACGATGAGGTTGGATGGGTATTGCGAATTAGTGGGATTTTTGCAATTATATCTGCAGGATTTGCATGGAAAGTTATCATTGTCAGCGGGGGTAGACGAGGAACAGTCGCGTTTGGAGGACATTGATTAAACATTATTATATATTTTTTCCTTTTCGATACTGTAAAAAATTGCTGTTAAAATAAATTTTTACTTGAGCGTGTGCTTCTTTATTTTAATTGCTTCAGTAACTTTTCCGCATGACCAATCACATTTCCAGCTTTATTTGTATTCAATTTTTCTCAGTAAATATCGTGCACCAACACCAACAGAAGTGGTGTTATAGTGTAGAGATAGCTATTCTATTCTTGCGAAATCACCAACGGCACTCGCAATTTTTATGAGATTACAGACCAATTCATGATAGCCGAACACATTGGATGGAAACTAAGGTAATTTGATACTTTTATCTTTATAACTACGAAAATGAAGTGAAAATTATGCGTATCTGCGAGCTCTTTTCCAATTTTTAATTGGTGTGCGCGGAAAAAATCTTGCAGATTTCGAAATCACAAGAAATATCCGAATTAAAATATTGTTAAACTTCAAGGTAAAAGTTTATCGGATAGACTTTCTTAATGATTTACAGATTCATGCAGCTATTTCACGAGTGCTGCAGTCATTTAGTGATTTTCCACTTTTACGGGTCGTTTTCGTCGATACTTCTGTTCCACACCAAAATATCTCACTTGAGACTTGCTCATCATGTAATTAAGGCTGGTATCTATAAAGTGTTTTCAACGAAAACTGGGTTATGATTAATAAAATTTTTTCATATGCCCGATTTTTCAGAGTTCCCGGACCAGTTTTTCTGACAAGTGGAAATTGCGAAATCTCTCAGATATATGTAAAACGTGCGAATTAATTGAATTTTTGAATAATACCGATGTAAATTGGTTCGCAAACAATGGTTTTATCACTTAAGTTGATCTGCACTATTCTCTGTCTGTCACATGGCTTTATCATTTACTTTCATACCTCTGAATCGAAAATGTGGAAAATCAAAATACCTAATATAATTAAGAATAAGCTAGTTGTGATTGCGATTTTACTGCTGTATGGTTACATACATGGACGCCTTGCTTGATGGTCGGATTTTGGTAATTTCACACATTTGTTCGAAATTCTTTCGACAAGCAGCTGTTCTCATCATCTGGCACGTCAATTGGTTATAAAATCGCTTCGATATTACAATATTCGATCACTATATAGTAATGCACTTCCGTTATCTTTCACATCTTATACAGTTCCCATCATGTGCCGTTTATCGTGAAACCAAAAAAAAAAATGTTCAGACCCTTCAACTTGCATCATAATTTAAGGAATTCAAGGAGATATTCTCGTTTGATTGGTTGCGTTTCGCGCATGTCTCTTCCTCTGGCGATGAGCGACAGGAATTGAGAGTGAAGGATGCTTATTAGCGCAAAAGCAAATGCGATTAAGTGGTGTACTTTAAAGATTACGCACGGTCGATAAACTCTTTAGTAGATATTAACTTATGCGATATACGACCTCCAAATATAAACTCGCAATCTTCATTTATTCATATCGAACCTTTGCTGAGGAATCGGTCAGAGAATACGTTTTGGACAACACAGTCGAATGTTTAATCTGACCGCGATTGCAATATCCACTGTTCTAACTAAAAGCAGGAAGATAATCTGCATAAATGTTTCAGACGACTTGTAGCATGCGAATAGCTTGCGAAAAGCGGGTGATTTTTAATTTATTTAAGCGAAAGCATTACAAGTTTATTGATATATATCATTATTTAGTTTTTTGGGTCGTTTAATCGCAATGGACGGGTTTCAGCAATGGTTCCAACCAGCGAAAGAAAAAACTAAATCGCACCGCGATTTACATTCCCGCATCGTTCAGCGCAAAGAACTTAGTTCAAAATTGGAAGATATCGGAGATGCTTTTTTCCCTGAACCTCGATTATTACGCTCGCATCAGTTTTCTTCTTGTTGGTCTGTCCGTCGAGGTTTCCCGCACAATACTGGTGATACTTTCGAGTTTTTACGCGCCGCTACTGTCCTAATGCTGTTCGGAAGCCAAAAATCCAGGTCATCATATTTTTCAAGGGTATATTTCGTTTCTTTTCTGAAGTTATGTATCGTTTTAGGGGAGCGTTGTGGTTGAGGTTGTTCCTAATGCTTCTTCTAAACTACTAATAAAGTAAACTAATGAAATAAATACAATTGCAATCGTCATATGATAAAATAAGTAAATAAGAAAGAAAAGCGTGTGTAAGGAAGAATAAGAGTGTGCCACTGCTCTGTACGAAACGCTGAAATCAAGTCATGCGATTGCAATGGAGAATAACGTCTCAACGTTATTTAAAAAAGGGTTTAACAAGAAACTCAAAGCTCGAGGGATAATACGTTACTCTCCATCGCAAATCGCTGAGTTGATATGTTTCGTGGACAGCTGCACAAATGAAAAACAAAGGGACTTGATGAATAAAAAATGAATTGTTTTTGGCGGGTGTCTTTTTTTTGGTTTTTTTTTTGACGCGGATGATCAAAAAACCCTTTTATACTTTTTTTTTTTTTTTTT
>JADGJK010000319.1:0-23546 GCA_027600645.1 Nowakowskiella sp. JEL0407
TATTATAAGACTGTACTATTAGATATTTATTTGCTTATGAGATTTCCATAATTATTTTTTTTTAAAACTGTTAAAACCAAAATAAGTGGTGTTTGCTTTCATAGTAAGAAAAACATAGAAAAATTTGTTGGGTGTGTTAATTCTCTAAATTCGAGTGGATTCTGGTGGTCCCAAGTACACGTTTGGAACAGTGTTTGTTATGTTCAGAACAAGCTTCTCCAAAACCTGTAAAATGAGAAGTTAGTTTTTTGAAGAATAAAAACTACTGACAAAAAAAAATGACTTACAATGTTGGGCTCCAACATCCAAAACTTTACAGTGTGTTTGCCAGCAGTGGAAACATCGTGAGATGACTGAATCAGATTAATGCTATTTCCAACCATGTCATTCCACATTTTCGGTAAACTACCAGGGTTGGCGTTAGGGACGGGCTGGAATTCTTGTTTGGCTCCATCATCGACCGAGATTGCGAATTTCAAAGGTCTGGTTGGGTGTTGGTTCAAAGAAGGTGCCAAGTAGGATGTAATACTTAGTTTTCCGTTGGTCGGAGTGCTGTAGAGGTAAACATCGTATTCAAGGACAGGACTAGTAGATGCGCCGATGAAAGACTTAGCGTTACGTGGGAACGGAGTGAGCGCGCTCAAGGTTTTTCCGTATTTAGGAAGGATTTCCCATTTGACACCGTCGACCGGAATGTTTCTTGAGAAATGTTCTGCCTCGATTGACTAAACAAATATAGTTGAAATATTACATTCGATTGAAAAAATATTTCGTGAAAAAAGTGATACTTACAACATAACCGTCAGCTTCGACGAACCCGGTAAACCCTGAGGGTGCAGCTTGGTTGTTGATCGGAACAGTGATCGTTACTGCGGTAGTCAATGCTGCTGTACTGTTAACGACAATCGTTCCACTTGTGGTTCCAGCCGGAATTTCGGCCCAAGAAACAGAAACAGTGAGGCGCTGTTCTTGTTTTCCTTTCATCAAAGTACCCGATGCTGGCGACACTTTTAACCACGATGCACTTGGAGTAGCGGTAAATGTAATGTCCGACGTTCCTCTGTTGAACACATCAATCCATTTCGTCTGAACTCCGTATCGTTCAAGTTTCGGGAGCGTCGGTGGAGGACAGTTGTATCCCTGAGAGCACTGGAACCTGTTATCTCCTGGCCAAGCTCCTTGACTGCCTTCAATTCCGATACCAAGAGGTCCTGGAAGACCCATCTCGGTTTGTTGAACACGGTTGACAGCCGGAAGTGAGTTTTTCAAGGGTTGCTGCCAGAATTGGTAGTTGATGTGAGTTTGATCCATCATGTGGTTCCATTTTCCACCAAGCAAGCTGTGGTATTGCTTCGTAAGCGCTGCGTCGGTTGCAAAGTACTTCTCGGCGGCATCGGCGTAATCGTTTGCACTGTTTCTGACTTGAGTTGAATATAAGTTGCTTCTGGCTGCGTTAATGTAAATCTTGTTCAAGTTCGCAGAGGCCTGTATGGGATACAAAACGAGTTGGAAGAAGGCTGCCTTAGCGCTGGCAGAAACGGTTCCGTAGACTTTCAAAGCTCGGGTTTCAAGATCGTCCCATTCGGCAATTACTCGTTCGGCTTCTTTGAAATACAACAAGCTGTAAGTATTAACATCCAATAACTCGGGTTTGCGTCTGGCGTTGATTTTCGTATATCCGTCGACTAAAGCGGCGACTTCCGTATGGTCAATATTACCAAACTCACGAGCAGACCAGCTCTCCAAGTACAATCCCAGATTGTTGTGGTTCCATTTTGTTGCGTCCCAAGCATAGTCCATGAAGAAATCGATTGGAATTTCCATCGGTTTCAAATCTCCAACGTTTACGATGAAAATTTTTGTGGCTCCACGAACGTTTGCGAGAGACAGTTGTTCGTAAATTTTCGGGATGTGGTTGGTATTAATCCATTTGTACGAACGCGGATCTCCGACGTAATCGAAGTGGTAGTAACTAAGTGAAAAATTAGTGTGAGCTGATTAAAAAAAGCCGACATTGAGCGCTTACATTCCGGCACCACCAGAACGTCCAATTTCATCATCAGTCGGCAATCGACGAATGTTGCCCCAGTTATCGTCAACCCATAAAAGTGTGACGTCGTCGGGGACTCGCATCCCTCGTTCGTAATAACCTTGAACTTCTTTGTACAATGCCCTAAGGTTAAAATATAAGAAATAAACAAAAAAATGACGGAAATAAAGCGCATAATTACCAAACTTGACCAGTTCCGCTCAAGGTTCCATTGTGATACTTGCTAATGATTTGGCGTTGATCCGCGATGATTTGCTGCTGAATAGACACAGCAAGTTCCTCGGAATAAGGTAAATCACCATCACCACGCATACCAAGAGTAATGTATGATTCATAGGGAGCAGCGCGAGCAATCGATTGGTCCCAGAAGTTTTTCAAAAACTCCGAATTGGTTGTGTAGTTCCATTTCCCGTTACCCATCGTCTGCCATTCCTTAGTTGCCCGCATCATAGGTTCTTGGTGTGAAGTTGCCATAACAATTCCGTATTCATCGGCTAATCGTTGGTTTGCAGGGTCATCTACAGCGAACATACTGTTCCACATTGCTGGCCACAAATAGTTCGCTTTTAACCGCAGAAGGAGCTCAAATACACGAACATAGAAAGCGCTGTTGAAGACCGGACCGAACTTTTCAACAGCCCAGTTCGTCAGAGCAGGTTGTTCGTCGTTCAAGAAAACCCCCCGGTACTTGACAGTAGGTTCGCCTTGAGAGTAAGGTTTGGTTAAGCGCGCGTAGATAACCGATCTTTTAATGGAAGGAACGTCGGCCCACCAGTACCAAGGACTAACTCCAGCTTGTTCAGAGAGATCGTAAATTCCGTAAATAGAGCCGCGTTTGTCACTTCCGACGATAACAAGAGCGTGATATACGAGAGATGTACCGACAGTAACGTCGGTAACAATTTGAGCTTGGAAAGACTCCCATTTTCCAGACAGATTTGTGACGTTGAGCTTGTTTTGTTTCATTAAAGAGTCAATAATCCTGAAAAAAAGTTACGTTAACAAATGTTTCGTTCAATCGAAGCAATTGACTGAAGCTTTACTTGGATTTTCCGAGAGTTCCGATGATAATCGCAGGTGTCCCCACATTTGAAAGTGTTCCGTTTTTCGTTGTTAACACTCTGAACGCATCGTCCTCTACGACACGTCCCAAGTCAGTCTTTAGATCGTTGGCAGCTCGCAAGACGCCAGGCCAATCTTCCGCGTCCACCACAATATCAGCAACGCCCTGTCTGCTGTAGATCGAAATGGTGTCGTCTCCGTTAACTCGGCTGAAGGATACGTAAGGTGGTTTATTGTTTACAAAAATTGCAGAGATGCAATGCGCCAACGCACAGAGGGATAGAAGAGTAGTAAAAAATGAGTTTTTCATTTTTTTTGGACTACTCCTTTCTGGAAAACGCCCGAGTTTTGTTCAAAATAGATCAAGTGAACTCGAAAATTTTCAAACTCGTGAAGCATAAGGAACACAAGCTTATTCCCACAACTAAAAATTCCGACAGCACAACAAAAAAAAATCGATTTAATTTTGGAGTTTTGTCACGAAAATTATTCTCAGCATCCCAAATTCAAGGGAATGTATAAATAAATATAATATTTAGCTTAAATTGTGCGATTAATCCTTTCCTATGGTGTATGAAGTAAGCATCACGACTTGTGGCGGCGTTATGCACATTGATGCACATGCATTTTTCTTTCTTATTGTGATGAAGGAGATGCTCCGCATAAACCCAAACAAAGTAAAAAAAAACCCGATGCCTGTTTTTCATTCCAGTCTTCCGCGATAGTCGATTTACTGAATTCGCTTCATCGCGGGGAATTTTCTTTCCGTTTGACAACAAACGTGCAGTTCACCGCCTCCACTCCTTGCCTCAGTTCCAACAACCGAAGCTGAGTTGTCTTCCGGAGAGCTGGATTGAAATAGCTGCAAAAATATGTTTGTGTTTTGAAGAATATTTTCAAAGAGGAGTTTCATTTCGTAGTTGCTTAGAAGTCATCTTTCAACTTCCCTTTGCAGTTTGGAACGATTGGGGGCTACGGTAAACCATATATATTAACTCGGAATGAAGATTTCCGCCTCCTTAAACCCAGCGACAATGAAAAAAATATTCAACATGTGAGTACTATTGTGAGGTCCTACGATTTTCCCCTTGCACCAATGTTTCTGTTGGTATTTGAAGTATTTTACATTTGTCGTTTCATTCCTCATTCAAACCTACTGTATTTTTGAAATTTGAAGGCCGAGACGGAAAGCAACATGGTGCTATGATCGGACGGATTGACCTCGTAAGTGAAGTCGAAGACAGAGACCGAATCATATCTCAGGAAATAAACTCATTGACGGACGCTCAAATGCAACGGAAATGAACGGGGCTTCTGAATCAATGGCAATATTCACCCATCAAACAGCGATGTGAGGGAACGTCAGTGAAACAAGACAATTTCCTCAATTACAGCCTATTTTTTTGTTCTCAATTTTTTATTTTTTAAAAGCCTATTTGCATCATGGAGTACATAGTACATTTTGGGAATGAATCATGCTCAGCAAAATTTTTGTTTTGTCAAAAAAATTTTAATTTTGTTCAAGATGAGTTTAGCGAGCAATTCACTGTTGTTTTGCAGCTCTCAACAAGATGCTAACGATAATCTTCTATCTGGTCATATTCCTTCGCCTTCTCCATCTCCATCTCCCACCACAAATCCAAACGATTCGCACCGTCCTACTCGAACCAAGTCGCTGCTCACCAAACTCTCAAAGTCTGCTCTTAATTTGTTTTTCACTCGCAACGCCTCAAATAATGGGCAAAATCGGTCAGAAAGTGAACAAATAGGTCAGCAGCAAAATTTACTTCCGATAAGTGCTCAGAGTCGACCGCGAGGAGCATCGTTTATATCAAATACTCACAGTAATTCGAACATTCGGAATCTGTTTGCTAAATGTGACCCGGTTACTCATTTTTCAGTCTATCTGGACAATAACCGTACAGTGTTTTTACCTGGACAGCGAATTGAAGGTTTTATTTTTCAAACCTTCGTAATAATTATTTTATTGAAACCTATTTTTTTAAAGGTTCCGCGCGTGTGCACTTGACGGAACCGGTTAAGGTGAAACTTCTGCGAATGAGATTCACTGGATACATTTGTACCAGTCCACACAAAGGGGACACAGAGTAAGTTTTTTGTTGCTTGTTCAAGATGATATTTTATCAGGATCCAAAGCAGATTATTATCAAAATCTTCGTCGTTCCTGACTATTTTCAAGGAGTTGCATACCGCCGTGGGAAGTGCTGTGTACGATGACCCTGAAGAAATCATCTCTCCTGGGTGGCACTCGTATCCTTTCAGTTTCAGAGTTCCTGGTGCATCTCTACCAGCTTCGTTTGTGGTATGCATATAATTTTTACACACGCTTCAATATTATATTTTACTTCTCCAGGGTACGTTTGGGAAAATTTCGTACGATGTGACGGCGATACTTGTTAGAAAGAAATTCACAAACAGAACGTCATCGGCAATCGTAACCATTCCATCAACGATAGATGCTGGAAACGAAGAGTTCTTAGTTCCAATGACTCTGAATGCAAATATTCCGGTTGGATTATGGAAAAATCAAGGGAAAGTGGACGTGTTTGCGAGCATTCCTAAAAAATCTTACGCCAATGGTTTGTAGTTCGAATCAAATGATTAAATATTCATTGACTTACTTTTCTACAGAGGAGAGCATACCTTTACAGTTGGACATTTCAAACATGTCATCTTATGCTGTAGTAATACAGGATATTAGTTTGAAACAAAAGGTGCTATACAGATTTGGCTCAGAGTAAGTAGTATTGTGTAGTTTAAGTCCTTTTTTTTTAAAAAAGGGTTATTTTTAATGTTATTTTTAAGATATCGAGGTCCGGTTACCGAGAAATTTCAAAATCTTAAATATCACGAAATTTGCGCTCCAGAATCCAATTCCACCCGTGTAATCAATTTTCCAGTCCCTTCAACTGCCGTATTTTCCCCATCCATTCGAACGACAATTTTGGAAGTTAAACACTACATCACATTAAAAGTGACTGCCACTCCTTCAAAAAACGAAATAAAACTTGGAAGGGTATGTTTTCTGAGTATCAAATTTTCCAAGCTAACTTCAGTTTAGCATAAGTTTACCAACATTTCTCGAAGTATAAAGATCGTAATTCCTTTAATTATTGCTGGATTCCCTCACTCCATTCCGGAGAATGGTCGACCCAGTATTGATACTCTTCCGGAGTATGTGCCTCGTGAAATATCGGAATTTGTTATGGAACGACCCTGTCATCCGGACGACAACAGATCATCATTGGACTTCGCAACTTCGACGCGGGAAGTAAATGTTGAAACGCCTCGTACTTTGACGCAAGTTATAGCCTCTAGAATAATACAAACTAATCAGCTGGACACCTCTATTGACGAAGACGAAATTGAGATAGTTTCAATCCCAACAACAATCGACGAAGTTAATGAACAACCCTCGAGCAATTCAAATTTGCAACTCGATTCTATTGACGAATTGTCTCCACACAAGAAACACACCTCATATGTACTTGGGAGCTTTCGAACGGTTTCTTCCAATTTAACAACAGTGATGGATGACGAGGATTCCATAACGTATCCTGAGTCGCAACAAGAGGAGTCTGAGGAGGATGTGGATTTGAGGTGGAGCGTTTCCTGCAAATACAAAGAAAAACAGCCAGATCGAATAACATTTGACGCCGATCGTCCCAGCAATCAACGTGCAACACATTTACGCAAGTTATCACGACGGAGCAGTCGTCATATACGCCGAACGCTTTCATTGTTGGATGCCGGCTCGTTACATTTTCGATCAACCTCTTCTATTAATTCAGCATCTTCTTCTACGACTCTCGAAGGTCTGTCTCGATCAGGCAGCTGTGTGAACAACACTGGCTTATGAAGATATTTTAAATTTTTTGGACATTATATATGGGGAAATGTATTTTAGAGAGGGGAGAGGTTATTACATGGATTATAATTTGTTTTTAAATATAATTATTTGAATTTTGTTATAGAGTCATTTTGCCCATGTGCTGGATAGGCATGTGTGGCGAGTATACTGAATGCCAAGGTTGCCTATCAAAAGAAAAGTGGCCAAGCTTACTTACCGCCTGAAACAGAATATAAATACGGCAAATTCCCTCTGTTTTTTCTTCACTCTCTTTTTGAATCAGAAAAATGAAATCCGGAATTTTTTTCCCCGTTAGCGCAACCGTTGCTTCCAAATTAAAATTACCTTTTCCCAGTGCGAATTCGATAGAATCTTTACCACTTGTGGGCGTTCAAACCAAGGCACGAATCATCAATTTTATCACATACGTTGTTTTGGAACAGGAGTTCAACAACCCCTTCGACGAATCACTTTCAGAATGTGTTTACCGATTCCCGGTGTATGACTCAGCTGCAGTTTTTGGTTACAACTTCGAAATAGGTGATAGGAAAATCGAGGTAAGAAATTGTTATATCTTGTTTTTTCCCAAATTTTAATGTTTTTTCGTTGTATTTGCAATTGTAATTTATAGGGTGTGGTGAAAGAAAAGGAAGAAGCACGACAAGAGTACAATGATGCGATTAAAGCAGGAAAATTTGCTTCTCTACTTGAGCAACAATTACCGGACGTATTCCAAGTCTCTATTGGAAACATTCCTGCAAACCAATCCGTGAAAGTCAGGCTCAGTTACCTCACCGAACTCAAACAGGAATCAGAGGACAACGAAATACGATTCGTTCTCCCCGCGGTTTTGTTTCCTCGATATGGCTACGATCAATACCAAAATAATGTTGTTCCGAAGGGTGCTTACTTCTTTGGATCGTTTAAAGTACCATTTTCTGTTGAAGTTGGAGTGGAAATGTCGTCCGGGCAGATTCAGTCGGTTGCTAGCCCTTCGCATACGATCCAGTTAACGTTGGGAGAATCTCTTGATGAAAACGTGATGAGTGCTGAAACTCGAGCGGGCATTTTTTCATCACTTGCAAAATCAACTGCTGGTGAAATTCATTGCGCGAAAGTATCATTCTCGTCGGACCAAGTGTATTTAGAAAAAGATTTTATCTTGACCGTCAGGGCGAAGAATCTGGACAATCCCACTTGCGTACTTGAACCATTGCAAAAAATCGATGGTAAACAATCGACCGAACCAAGTCACGCGATGATGTTAACCCTGACGCCGCGATTCGCATTAAACGAAATCCGAAGCGAATTGATTTTCGTAATTGATAGGTCGGGTTCGATGGGCGGATCAAGTATCAATCTGGCAAAGAAAGCGTTGCACGTATTCTTACGATCTATTCCGCAATTCTCGTATTTCAACATTGTTGGATTTGGTTCGCAATATACCCCGTTGTTCCCGAATTCTGTTGAATACACTCAACAATCGTTTGCGAAGGCTGTACAATATGCTGATTCAATGGATGCGGATATGGGAGGAACGGAGATTTTGTCACCCTTGTCGAATGTTTTTGAGAAAAGAAGAAGAGATATGCCGACTCAGGTCTTTCTTTTGACTGATGGAGAGGTACGTAGATGTAGATTCTGAAATTTTTTGAGATTTTGTAAAACAAAAACACCATGTTTTTTTTCTTAAAGGTTTGGAATGTGGATGAGATTATTTCTACCATCAAGAATGCTATGGGGTTATCAAAAGATAACTCGGCCGCGTTCGTTCGAATCTTTACTCTCGGAATTGGAAACGGTGTTTCACGTCATCTTGTGGAATCGATTTCCCGAGCGGGCGAAGGATATGCGCAGTATGTTTCAGAAGGTGAAAGTATGGAGAAGAAGGTTGTAAAGATGCTGAAGAATGCCGTTTTACCTCCTCTCTCGAATCTCAAAATCCACTGGCCGGAGATTTTGGAAACCTCGTCAACGTCAAACGATATTTCGCAGGATTTTGAAATGGTTGATGCCAACGATTTTCAGGAGGAAACTGCGAAGAAACCCATGATGTCGTTCTTTAGTGAGAAAGTTGTTCCTCCGCCTCCGAAACCGACGGTAAACTTTAAACGGCCGAAAATGATGCAAGCGCCAACGACTACTCCTCCAATTTACTCTGGATCACGATTTATTGTTTGCACTATCTTAACCGGGCAACTGAAAAAGAATTTGGGAGAGTTATCGGCCAAAATAATCGGTTCGTCACCGGATGGACCCGTCGAACTCAATATACCTGTTACGATCGTACAACAAGGAAGAATTATTCATACTTTAGCGGCTCGGAAGTTGATTACGGATTTGGAGGAAAAGACATCATATCTAAACGACCCGAAAAAGTTTTCGTTCAACGGACCACCACCAACGGAAATCGAAAAGCAGGAGATAATTCATTTGGGAACCACGTACTCGCTTGCAAGTAAATATACTTCCTTTATCGCTGTGGATCATGCGAGTACGCAGCAGCAACCGGTGATTCGCGAAAAGTACGCTGCCAACAAAATCGTCATTCAACCTCAACCGCAGTCTCAACCATTCTTTCAAGGTTTTGGTCAACAAAGCTATAGTGTATCGCAACAAGCACAGTTTAAGAGTGCTCCGGCGCCCAGAATGCAGTTGAATATGATGGCATCACTTGGAAGCGTTAGGTCACTGAACTTTAGTCTAGCGAAAAGCAGTAACGTGAGTCTGGCGAGTGCGTACAGTCCAACTAGCTCTTCATACAGTCCAACTAGTCCTTCATACAGTCCAACTGGTCCTTCATACAGTCCGACTAGTGCTTCGTACAGTCCCACGAGTCCTACTGTCAGCTTCGGCAGCTCCGCTTACAATCCGACAACGCCTGCTTACGCTTCAGAGAATTACCATGATTATGTCGTAGAGGAATGTAAGAAAGCATCTCCGAGTTTCGGAAATTCAACAAGATTTAGGTCCAGTAAGCGATCCAGCTTTGGAATGGACACGAAGTCAAGAGCGATGTCCTTAATGGAAACCAGCTTCGATTCCGCACCTCAACCAGCGCAGGTTGTCGTTCTCGATCAAGAAACTCTGATTCGACTCCAAAACTTTGACGGATCGTACGAATTGAACGAAACCTTCGTACGTTCTTACAACACGACTATCGATTTCTGCAAGAGATTCGCAACCATACACAATATTCCGCAATCGATTCAAAATTGTCAAGTCTTTGAAAAAGTTTGGGCAACGGTAATCGCCATGGCGACCTTCACGACCGAATTTTCTTCAACCCGTGATATTTGGGAATTTATCGTTTCGAAATCAAAACAATTCGTTTTGCAAACTCTGAGTGCGACGATTTCAGGCCAGTCTACCGCAGGATTACAAATGATGATTGACTTATGGACAGAAATCGCAAAGGAGTTTTTTCGAGTCGTGAAACGACAAGCGGTGCCTCAACGAAACTGCGACGGATGTAATGCGGAAAAGCTGCAATACTGTTACAACTGTAAAGTCTGTCCCGATTTCGACTTTTGTCCTGCTTGTTACAACGGTAAAGGTGTGGGCCACGGACACGAGTTTGTTAAACTGGAAATGGACAAGAGTATCAAAGGATGGAGAGTGTGTGATCTGTGTGGAGCGTTGGACTTAGACGTTTATTTGCATTGTCAGACATGCAAAGACTTTGATTTTTGTGTGAGTTGTTACAATTCACCCAGCAATGGTCATGATAAGACGCATCAGTTTGGTGAATTCAGAAAATCTTGAAAATTTTTTTCTGCAGTGTGAATTTTTTTTTGAGTTTATTTTTGATTATGTTTTCAAATTGTGTTTTTGATCTTATATAAAAATAAAAGATTATCTCGATTTACGTTATGCTGTTTCTTTGAAACGTTCTAAATGAAACACGAGTGGTGGTAAAATCCTAAAGTGGCCTTTTGTGCAATGTAACACGAGTTCCTTCTACAAGAAAAAAAACAACCATCTAAAGTACAATCAATTGAAAATCTAAATGAAACTCAATCAGAATAGCAAACTGTAACCTCACAACTTAATTAAAACGACGATATTTCAGAAAGGTGCAATCGCCCAGGAAATAAGGATTGGCAAGAATTGCACAGTATGGCGCAGGGGACTTATAAAGTGCTTTTTTTCTTCCCAACCATCCACAGCCACTTTTAACAAGAAATGGTTTCCACTTCACTTTTGTTGGTTCTTGCTGCTTCCGCTTCTCTCGTTGCTGCAAAGGTATTGCTCCGTTTGTTTGAGAAGTTTTTACTCATGAGTGCCTAAATTTGTGTGTTTTTTTTTAATAGAGAGGAGGAACCATCCACGTTGGGGGAGGTGGTTACACTGACGACGAAGGAAATATCAGTATCGGAGCAATTATAGGAATCGTAATCGGAGTCTTAATTCTCTGCTGCTGCATCGCATACTTTTGCAACGCAAAGAAAAACGAACAACCCGCGAAAACCGATGTTGAAGCTGCGGCCGTTCCCGTTACAGTCGGTATGCCCGAGAAGACGAAATATGATGCACCGGCTTTTGATCCTTATGTGCAGTATGCTCCTCCGCCGTCAGTTCCTTACGGTCAGACACCATCTAGTGCACCGGTTTATGCTCCACCGAATTCGTATGTTCCACCTGGACAGTATGCTCCACCAACTAGTCCTCCTACTGGACAGTACGCTCCACCGACTAATCCTCCTTCGGCGCAGTATGCTCCACCTGCGGCCGCACCTCCCAAATAGATTAACGATGGCTATGATCTTTTTTCTGATCGACACTGTACAAATCTATTGATTTTTTTTGCAAGGTTTTGATCAGATACATATGATTTACCCTTTTTTTGGTTGCAGAAACATTTTAATTCATCACTATGATTTTTACTTCTTTTTTTTTCAAGTTTGTTTTTTTTATATGATCAATAAATTTTTTTTAAATTTATTTCTAGCATGACATTATCCAAAAAAAGAAAATAACGTTTGCTTTTCTGACATGGAATTTTTTCTCTCTCGTGGCCCGTTGATCAAGAAGAAAAGAAACTTTGGTGCCATGAACAATAGAACTCACCACGTAATCAATGATTTACCTTGATCCAAATGACGATAACGCATGAGTAGCGTCTGATACAATATGTATGATACCTTTAAAGCAAAGGAAAGGTGATAAAGTAAACTCTATCAGTTCGTGTGATCATTGTTTTCTATACAACAACAATGACGTCTAGAAACCTGAAGTTCATAAAGTATCATCATCAAAAAGAAAAGCAAACGCATCAGAGGAAAGGGATTTTCTCGGAGGGGCTTAACATTGTTATAAAGCGATAAACAATGCATAAGTGACCGTGCAGCAATAAAAAGGGAATGAGTAAGAAACGCCACAGGGAATAAATAGGAATGAAATTTGTTCGACGCTGATTGGTCGAAACTGGCAGAAGGAGCAAAAATCTCTGTGGCACAAAGAGAAATTTTTGCTTCTTGCTTTTAAATACAGAATCAGCCTCATATTTCTCACCTGAATTCCCCGCAAGTTAAACTCCCTGCACAAATGACCGATTTATTCCAACAACATCTCGAACTTCTCAACAACCAAAAGTCTCCCGACTTTCTCGACCCCACAACACTTCAGTCACTCTCCCATGACCCATTGTTTAACACCGATCTTTCCTTTGATTTTAATGTAGATACTTCTCTTCCTCTGTTGACTTCCCCTGACACTACTCTTGATTCCATCAACTGGAACGAAATTTCTTCTCTTCTCACGAATTCTTCTCCACAATCCGAAAGCATATCACCATCACTCACATCAGCCGCATCGCCACCAAACTCGAACGGTTCCGAACACTTATCCCCACTAACACTAGCATTCGGTGCTCAATTGAATAATCCGTTACTCAACGATGGTTTATCGCTTTTCTCGGACGAAACGTTGAAACAAATCCAGTTTCAGCAAATGCAGAATCAGTTACAGCAGCAACAGCAGTTACAACAGTTACAGCAATTGCAACAGTTGCAACAGTTTTCGACGGTTGCGAATTCTACGTCGGATGTTCCGTTGTCGACTATTTTGGCGTCGATTATTGGTGGTAATGTGAAACAGAGTTCTGAGACGCAGAGTGCGGCGAAGAAACCTGTTGTTGTTTCACCGCCAAGGTCCGATGAGGAAACTGCTGAAACTAATAAAACGTCTCGAAAGAGGAAAACGCTGTCACCGGAAGAAAAAGAGGAGAAACAGAAAGAAAGGTAAATCTATATGGTGAATGTGTTTATATTCTTCTTTGTTGTAACTAACTTTTTTGTGTGTAGGATATTACGCAACCGTGCCGCAGCCCAAGAGAGTCGAGACAAGAAACGAAAGTATATGGAAGACCTCGAATCGCAAAACAAAACATTAACCCGTCAGAACATGGAATTATCCCAACGATTGGTCGCGCTTGAGGCGATGAACAGAACCTTGATGAGTAAAGTTGACGGCATCGCACACAAGATTGGAGATTTGTCACCGATTAGCAATGGGTTCCCTTCAGCAAGCTCTTCGAAATTACTAGGCTCACCTTCATTCAATCTCTCACTAACGCCAAACGCCGACTCAGCAGCAGTCGACGTAGGTAGGATCATCAGAGTACCTGCAAAACCGTCCGTATCTAAGATACCGACGACACTGTTTTCTGGTGATCACTTGAACATACCACAATCCCCGCCGCGGATGACGTTAGTGACAAGATGGGGACAGGAAAGCCAAAAGGTTTCGAACGGCCAAACGAACAACTCGCTGATTCAAGCAAACAATCTGTCGACGCCCAAATCGAACTACTCATTGCTCAAGCCACGACCATATGCAACAACCGCAGTACCGAAGGACCCAGCGACGAATACATCGGCCGATTCTTCGATTTTAATGCAATCAGCGCACCCATTGGCCGGCCTGGTAACGACGGGAATAATCCAATCACTGATGTACTGGATAACCAACTCACGAAAGATCTCATCGCAACGCCAATCAAAGAACAGCACCTCATTAACACCATCGGTGTTGCTGCCCAAGTGGATGGCGGGATCAAGCATAACGACGTTTAAAGGCACGTTGAACGCATCAGGAGTACGACAAGAATACCAAGGGTTATTATTTTTCAACCGATCGCGAAACGAAACAAATACGGACACGGATATACGAAAGAAATTGACGACAGAAAATTATTACTCGATCGGACTTCGAATGCGGTTAAAACAATTTGATGTCTAGAAGAATTGTGTGATGATTTTTTGTTGATAATTTTTAAAAAAAACTGTTTTATTTTTTTCTTTAATAATTTTTCTGGCTTTTTTATTTTATTGTGAAATTGATCTCTTTTTCTTTGTATTAATACACTTGAAAACAAGAATATATTTTTTTAAAAACAAAATAACAATGGAAATGAATCATATGTATGTACATAAAAAATTGTGATCGTTTGATCATTCCTTGCTCTTTTTGACCGCCTCCTCGCCCTTCTCCCTATAGAGTAGAGTTAATAAAACAAACAATATATTCGAGAATCCAAAGAAAAGGAATACCAGTCGGCGTGCATTGCATCCTTGATATCGTCCGAGGTGTCATGTTCAACTTTTTTCGTGGCATCATCGGGAATCAAACCTTCAGCGGCGAGAACTTTAACAGAAGTGTAAACCAAGAGTTCATCGGGCGCTTGAGCGGTCGAAGCACGTTCTGCCTTGATCTTTATGATGAGGTTGGGAGGAAAAAAAAAAAAAAAAAGAGGGAATGTTGAATGTGAATGGATTGTAGTGGATCAAGAATGAATGTGATTTTTTTACCACTGCTTCAGAAGTTGAAGCTAACGCTTCGTTCCAACCAGGAGCATCCAGGATTGAACTTAAAATGACCTCTAAAAAAAGTGGGGAATCAATTAAGAAAGACAAACGAGAAAGTGATTTTGTCCTGGGTATACCACTGTCAGTTTCAGAAACGCTTGCTTTTGATCCGACGTTTGTGGTAGGTTTTAAAGACGAAGGCGAGGATGATGAGTGTGTTTTAGAACGCGTAAATCGAATGAAGAGGGCGGGGAAGCGAAGGATGGAGAGGTTGGGACGGAACAGTGGTTGTGATCTGGGAATTATTGAACGAATTCGAAAAAACATATGGAGGGTGGATATATTTTTTTCTCTTTGATTTTTTATGATTATGGCAGGAAGGGAAATAAGAATGTTGGGAATGGTTATGTAATAAAAGAACAGTGACGTAATTTGATGTGATATGCGCCAGGGAAAGCTTAAAATGAGATCAGAGAGGAAAGAGAGCGACGGGAGGAGAGTAGCGGGGGGAACACGGGGACATTGAAAGGGACGGCGGGCAAGAGCAGAGGGCGAGCTTGATCAGGAATAGTTGACCGGCAAGCCACAGACACAAGGTGAGCTCTACTGCCGCCACTCGCCCTCTCTGTCCCTGCTGCCCCGCTCTCTGCCGCCCCTGCTCTGGCCGCGCGCTGTCTCTTCTCTCTCCTGCTCTTCCGCTTCTCAGTGTTTTATCTGTACTCACTTTCTGCTTTCTTTTTCTTCCTAGTAAAAAGTAGAACTCACAGAGAAAAAAAAAGTCAAATGTTCTTTTCGTCTTCCTTACGTCAAGGCGTATCCCTTGTTTCCCCAATCTCGCCGCTTACTTTCTCGAGATCATTTTCTTTCTCGTCTCCAAATTTAGCTCGTCGCTACGCAAAGACAAAACCCGTGAGTCCAAGTACGTAGTAAAAATTTTTTATACCATCTTGTTTTTACTCTTTCTAAACGCGTTTTGGTTTAAACTTACGGGGGTTTTTTTTTCACGACAAATTTCTCTAAATAGAAACCGAACTTATCCGTAAACTTCGAGTCGTTCCAAAAAGTGGCGCTCCAAAGCGTCCGCTCTCTGCGTATACTTTGTATATGAAGGACAGTTTTAAATCCGCGCATACCCGTGGAACTCCCGCTACGCAAACTATGGCGAATCTTGCCAACTCTTGGAAATCTGCAGATTCTGCCACCAAACAGGTAAAACCCGTTTTTCTTTCTTTTTCATATCTCAACTTCCAACTCTTTACGAATAGAAATACGAAGTGGAAGCTCAACGTTTGAAAGCCGCGTACGAAAAAGAATACGCTAAATTCCTCAACAATGTCAAACCTGATCAAGCGTTGGCATCGGTCAAGCGTCGCAACTTGTTGAAAAAGTTGAACCCGTCTAAATCTTTTTCCAAACCGTTAGTTGATCCGAATGCGCCCAAGAAACCCTTGTCTTCTTACATATTGTTTGTCAAAGACGCCCGTGCTGCTGCTCCCGATGTGCAGACTCAGATTTTGGGGAAATCTTTTGCGGAAATGTCTATTACTGAGAGTGCCAAAGCCCTTGGATCTGCTTGGAACCGTATGCCAAAAGATAGAAAAGAGGTTCCTGAGAAAAAGATTTTTTTTTAACACATGAGCGGATTTTGCTAATTAATTTTGTTTTATGATTGATTTTTTTTTCTATTTAATTAGCTGTACCAAAACCAAGCGGTTGCTGCTTCAGCCAAATATCGTGAAGCGGTCAAGGCATACAACGCACGAAATGGAGTTACAAAGATTGCCTCTGAAATGACGAAGCGAATCAGTGTTGCAGCGTTGGGACGCCGAGTTTTGCTCAAGGGCAGAAGGAAAGCGGTGAAACGAGTTGTGAAGCGAAAAGTGCGAAAGAGTAAGAAAGTCTTAAAGAAGCCAGTGAGGAAGACCAAGAAGACGGCAGCCAAAAAGACTGCAAAGACTGCGAAGAAGACGACCAAGAAGACGATCAAGAAGAAACCGGCAAAGAAGGTTGTAAAGAAGACTGCGAGAAAGTGAAGAAAGTTTTTGAGGAAAGAAAAAAAAAATGGGATTCGGGATGATACAATGATGAATTGTTGATTTTTTTTTATAATTTTTTAAGAACAGTTTTTTTTTAAGGGCTATTATTTTTTTTTTTCCCTTCTCTTTTGTTTTGTGTGGGTGAGGTGTATTGTGATGTTTTTTTTTTGTTTTTCGAGTGTGTATGTGTGTGATAATTTTGGGGGAAGAAGGTTTTTGGTTTTATTTTGGAAAAGAAAAAGAAAACGTAATAAATATATTTGTTTGATAAAAAAAAAAGAAGAATTTCCCTTGTTGCTTCCGAGACCAGATTATAGTGGCGTAGCGGTCAATATATGAACGGAAACAAACAAGTTTATCTGGATACAACCAAGTCGATCTTTTCTTGTTTAACCTGTAATGCCAATTTAGCAACACACGATGATATTATCTCCAAGGTACTTACTTTAAAAAAGAGGGAAGGAATAAAATTCACTAAAAATTATGACAATTGTTGAAAGGCATTTCAAGGACGAAATGGACGAGCGTATTTACTAAAAGACGTGAAAAACGTGACGGAAGGACAAAAAGAAGACCGGATATTAGTTACGGGTGTACATACGGTAGCGGATATACGGTGCAGTGTTTGTTTGACTGTTTTAGGTTGGAAATATGTAAGTTTTTTTTGCAGGGTGAGATATTTTGTAATGCGATACAAATCATTGATTTTTTTTATTTTTCGCTTTTTGTAATTGTATGCTGAAGATTTACGCGTTTGAGAAGAGTCAAAAGTATAAAGAAGGGAATTACATTGTTGAAAAATCAAAGATTTCGAAGGATAATAATTGGGGAGAAGATTGAAAGTATTGTTGGTATGTATTATTGCGTTTTATAGTTGTTTTTTTCCTCTTATGGTTGTTGAAAATTTGCCTAGATTCGTTGTAAAATACCAAAGTTTGCATTTATTTTCATTTTATTTTGTTTATTAAATCTAAATATATCTATTTCTTGAAACAAACAGAACTGTTATAGAAATTGTTTTTCGCCAAAAAAAATAATCGTTCTATTTTTAATATCCAGATCGGTTCTAAAAAACAATTCAATATGTATCATATAACCGACACAGCTGAAGGAAGATTTTATACCTGTAAATCTTGCAGAATGTCTCCCAACATTTGTCCTCTCGATCGTACAATCTGGTTCAAAGAATTCAAATCCTCTGATGCTTGTTCTGCAAATTTTAGTGCGAATTCTCTCGCCTAAACCCAAATAAAAATTAAAAATAAATTCTCTACTTTAAATTAAGTAATAAATTACCGATTCACCGACGGATCCTAAAATCGCATCCATATTTCCTCCCAATGCAGCCGAACCACCATACGTATTTGACGAAAAGTTTGATGATTGAGTGTTTCCTTCTTCATTTCGTCCGAAATAATCATCTGATCCGAATCCGCTCTTGCCTTCAAATCCGCGTAATTTTTCTCTCACTTCCGCACTAAATATCAGAAAGAAATTAACCTGAGGGCAAAAATTTACAAAACAGATATCACCGCACCTCTCTGATTCATCATATCCACCGCGCTTGAAATACTGATCACTACTAATCGCCTTCGCCTTGCCAAACCGATTAACCGCCTCAGCACCTTCACTATCTCCACCAAAACTACTACTTCCAAACCCTCCTGCACTCGAATTCCCGCTCGATGCGCCAAACCCAGCATTAGGTTTCTTTACAGCTTGCGTACTAACCGCACTAGTCGCACCAAACCCAACTTTCCCAAATCCCATTCCCAACCGCTCCATCATCTCCTCCTGAGCATCAATACTCTTCCTCCCTTCACTCTTCACACCATCATTATAAACCAACCTGGACGAAAACTCTCCACTCGAAACTCCCAACGGATTATTAAACAACGCAATCTTTTCTTCCTCCTCTTTCCGTTTCCGTTCTTCCTCTTCTTCTAAACGTCGTTTCTCTGCTTCTTCTTTAGCTTTTCGTTCGGCTTCGTCAAAGTTGATCACTTTTGTTGCTTTTTTTGCGCCGAGTCCTTTTTTGGAGGATTTTAGGACAGATGAACTGGTTACAGCTACGGGTTTTGAAATTGGGGTGGGAGTTACTTCGACGGCGGGTGGTGGAGTTTGTGGTAAGGGAGTAGAAATTTTTGAAGATTCGGAAATTGATGGTGACGACGGTGTTGGTTTAGATTCCAACACGGGCGATTCTTGCGGTAATTTTGGCGACGAAATAGATTTAACGACCGGCGAAGTTTCGATTTTTGAAGCAGTTGTTGATGGTGTTCGTGGACTGCTCGGCGTAATCGACGGGGCGGTTTCCGAAACTGGTTTGGAAGGTTGTGGTGCTGGTTTCGGTGTTGTGGAGGTAGATGTAGTCGTGGAAGTGGTAAGGGTTGATTTCGGACCAACGTTCCAGTCTGCAAAGAAATCATCCGTTTGAGAATCAGTAAACGCTTTTTCGGCAATATCGGTTGAAGATTCTAATGAATCAACTACAATTCGACCGGGATACCTATAAAAAAAAAATAAAAGAATACCGAATAAAAAACATAAAACAATTTGCAAAGTGATTTCTCTGTGGTTTACTTTTGCGAATCAGCGTCAACTAAACTCCTTAACCGGTCTTTATACAACCCAGCAGCTTTACTAGTGTACTTGGACTTTGCGTCTTTGTATTTTTCAGTTCCGCCGTATTGTTTAAAAAATTCTAATGCATTCGCATTTCCTCCGACTTTCATTTGTCGTAATTGTTCGAGTGTCCAGGAATCGAGTAACGTTGAACTATTGGACCATGTATATTTATTAATATGAATACGGGAGATAAGTAAGTTGTTTTTTTACCGGACGAACGAAATGTGGACCCCCATGTTTCTGTGGACTGCGGAACAATCTAAGCACAAGTATACTCCGTAAGTTACTGATGACCAGGTTGGGTTTTTTGTATTGCAATCGAAACATAACTATAACGTGGAAATTGTAAAAATTTCCGTTAATGTTGTAAAAAACTGATTAAAGGAAACATAAATTACTTTATTTTGTCGAACAGTTTTCAATTTTCGAAATATTTCGGCTATTTCACTTTTACTGATTGCGCTCTTAGAGGACATTATCGAAGAAAAGAAGACGGTTTTTTTGAGAGAGAAAAAAAAGCAGTGTGGTGCAAAGGCTGAGTTCGGTGATTTCGTCTCCATCCGGAGGTGTTCAGAGATAATTGGTCGTTTTCTATGTTAAACGAACCATGTCGGCGCGTTATATTTCAAAACTAGCGCGTTAAATGCCACCGCGAAACACTTCGAGTTATCTGCGTATCTCACATGTTTGGACCATCAAGGTGGTTCGAACTCATACCATCCAAATTGAATATATTCGCAAGGTGACTTGACGACGCAGATCTAGTGCAACGGCGCTGTTCCTTTTTCTGACTGACAACCGAAGACTGTCGATTTAACTCGATTAAAGTTCTCCTTTGGCTACCCAGTGCAAAAGTGAAGATTTGCCGTACTGAATACTTTTCGCGGACCATGAAAGAGTATGTGCGTCTTATCCGAAGGCTTTGCTGAAAAAAAAAATTCAGTCGGAAGTCACCGATACACTCCAGCGGGTGAATTCAAAAAGAGGAATATCTCATGAAGAGAAATTATTCATTTTTTTTATTTCGTTATAAATCCATCCTCCGAACTCCCCTCATTTATTCACATCTTCATCGGCGCAACTCCAGATTTTGATGATTCCTTCCTACAAAAAAAAAACCGACCCAAAAACAAATTAGCAAGACTTTAAATAAAAGAATCCTGTATATAATTGCATACTCTAATTGTTTTTGAAAATCCTCAGATTCATCGTCGTCCGCCCACGTTGCTTCCCATTGCAGATCTTTCGAATTCACCGTTGTTTCTTCCTCGTCGTCCCACGCTGTAAACAAAAAACAGCGCGATTAGTTGATTGAACACGTTATTCAATAAACAAAAAACATACGTTCAGCTATAAATATAAATCATCATTCGACGGCAAATTCACCAAACCAAAAAAACAAAAGATATAAAATATATTAATAAACCACGTCCACAACAACCAAAACTCAAAGAATCAGACCCGGAAAGTCCTCAAAGAAATCATCTTCTTCTGCCAATTTAACTTTCTTTTTATCTTTAGTGTCCGGTTGTGCCATTTCTCCAAATAACGTATGCATGGCTGTGTAGAATTTATTTTTTTGACTGCGACGATGTGGCGCCGGTCAATTTCTTCACGATCCCCGATAACCCCGTATTCTTCTCGCCCCGATTCCGCGAATCCGATCTCTTACTCCCCACGTACGAACTCGCCGAACTCGCTCGCGACCCCGCACTATTCCGTTGTTCCTCCAACAACGTCGTCATACTACTTACCACCGCCGGTGTATTCCCCGACCCTCCTCCCACCCCGCTTTTCCCGTCATTAAAACCATTTGATGACGCCAAGCTTGACGCGCTAATCGATCGTTGGTGTCCTTTATGTCCCGGACTATTCAAAGTTATTTGAATCGGTTGTGAAGCTATTTGTCGTGATTGTTGTGGTGATGTGGATTCACTTTGCAGTTGCGATGTAGGTTGTTGTTGGATCGCGTCTTCGTATGCTATTGAATCGATCGATGCGTCGCCTCGGAAACTTAATGGTCGGCGTTGTTGTTGTTGTTGACGTACGATTTTGTCCAGTGAGAGTGTGCTTTGTCGTCCCGTAACTCCAAATCTTCGGTGTCGATCATGTCCCGCTTGAACTCCTCGGAAATGCATCAATAGGTCTTGCCACTTTAAATTATCATTTGATCGTTGTGACCGAATTGACGAACTTGTTGTGAGTGCAGGGATTATCGGTGACGAATTTGCCGAATTCGTGTTAGCTGACCCAGTTGGCTGTTGTTGAGTTGTGTACGTAGGTTGTCCTCCGTACTTTGGTCGATTTTGTTGCGGAGGGGCTTTATACTGTTGCTGTGCGGTTGGTACACCTGGCTGCTGTTGTTGTTGTTGTTGTTGTTGAGCCGGACTGGTTGGGGGTGGTTGTTGTGGAACTTGCGTATAGTATTGCTGTGGTGCTTGGTATCCGCCAAGGTAAACACCTTGTCCGCTGTGCTGCAGAATCCCCATTGACGACACCGAATTCAGTCGATTCTTCAATGTCGCAAACGCAGAACTTTGCGGGAGAAGCATCAAGATCCCGTACAAACATTTATAGAGATACGGATACTTGTCTGGTTCAAGTAACTGTAACCGCAAGTACGTGAATACGGGTGATTCCAAGAGCTGTACCAATTTGTCGATCTGCACCAGCAAGTTTACAGTAATCTCCAATTCGGCGAAAATTTGCAGGAGATTGGCTGCGTGTTCGTATGATTGCGCAAGTAGACAAAGCGAGAACGCCGCTACTGGGTTATGACACCAAGACCGATAGAGCGTTGTGAACAATAGTGTACCATCCTAAAAAAGAATAAAGGAAAAAAAAAATATTGAACGATATAAAATTACAGCAAAACGAAAAATGTACTCTGGAATCCAAATTCCTCAATCTTCTTCGCAAATCAGAAAGCTCAGGCGCCGTAATCAATATAATATTCAAATTCTGAACCATAGTACTAATAAATTCTAAATCCTAAAAAAACAAAAAACTCATTAATATCGTATTTCTGCCTTTAAAACGATCTTTCGTACCAAAACTTCATTATTCTCCAAAATTTCCGCAAACGTAACATAAATCCTCTCCGGATCCAAACTCAAACACAACTGTCTTATAATCAAACTGCCTCGCGTCTCCAACAACCTCCGATCAGATGAAAACAACATCAACATATTCAACATAAACCGACTGAAAAACACCACATCGGAATATTGCGATATTTGCGCTAATAACTCTAAATCCCGTTTCACGACTTCTTCCGATGTATCTGACAACGCTTTTAATAATGCCGCGAATGTCGTTTCGTCCGATGAAATAACCTAATTACACACTGTCAATTTTTTTTTTTAAAACAAATCAATCTTGCAGAACCTTCTTTGGCGACTTTCTGTGCAACATCAACAACCATTCCATACTAGCAATCCTCGTCTCTTCATGATTATTCCTAAACTGCGCCGTCAACGTCTCCACCACCGGCTGATACTCCACCAACAATTTGGCAGGCACCGCCGCAACCGCAAACGCTTCCTCCTCAATCGCCGGCGTCTCCATAGACACAGTACTAATCGGAATCTCTTCTTGCGTCTCCCAAATCAACCGATACAAATTCGCATTCGTCTCGGCGGCAATATTCCGAATATGCGTCACGGAGTGTGCTAAACTCGGTAAAATCGCGTTTATGAGCATCGGTGTAAACGGGATTAATACTTCTTTTGCTAGAAGTATGAATTCGTTTATCCATCTTAATGCGGTAGCTTGAGTTTCCTCATCTACCAAAAAAAAGAAAAAAAAAATATATAAGGAAAGTTGAAAAAAAAATTATAATAAGGTGAGTTTTTACCATTGCTGGTTAAATGCGGTGCCAAAATATCCACCATCTTTCCAAAATCAAGCACAACACCTTGTCCAGGAATATACGCACTCGGATCACTCTCCACCTCCGACCCAACATTCAACGGCACAGACCTAATAGATTTAACACTCGCCGCCAACTCCTCCGGACTAGAAATAAACTCCGTTGAATCATCCACCGGTACAAACTGCACATTACTATTCCCACCCCCGTGCGGTACCAC